>JABUQX010013251.1:32500-51260 GCA_015478945.1 Trachelipus rathkii | reverse complement strand
ATAATATCACCTAACTGTCATAATCGCCAACGAATAATTGCAACATAACAAAGTTTTATCCAGACATAACATAAAAATAAGTTCTTTGAATAAAAATTTCATGGTAAAGTATAATAGTTTGCTGATCCTAAAGAAGTAAATCTGTAAATCAGTAAATTAAACCAACCACCCTCTCCCCTCCAACGATCTATTGATCTATCGAGCTATTGATTCAAGTCCTATTTCGAGTATCATTTTGGATAAACAAAGCATTAAAATAAGTTCTTTATATACTGACCAACGAATATATGCTAACTAACAAAGTTTTTACCTTCAAATAAAGCAAAATCATAGCATATCGTGTACTAAGAATATAATGCTCGCTATTAAAACATTTATATATTCAAACCAACATACTTAAAGCACGAGATGAAACTGTTAAACATTTAACAAATCGTTACCATACTTAACAACAGTAAAGTAATTAACATTGCATACAGAACGTAACCTATTCGCACTTTTTTAAGCATATCTCTAAAATATTGTTATTTTTACATTAACATAGTAATATTTAACAAACATTTATCATAACCTAATCTAATTATCATACTAACCAACGAATATATGCTAACGTGACAAAGTTTTCACATCAATAACAGCAATAACATTCATAACCTGAACTAAGATATAATGACGCACAACGACAAAAACCTAACATACCTTAACCACGAATACACCCCCGAACACTTAACAAAGTTCCATACTTACACAACAGAAAGGCTTAACCTAAACATTTGGCCATACAGAACCGTAAACTTATTCACCACTTTTCTCTCAAACATATCTCTAACATATCATGTTAATTTTACATTAACCTTATAGATATAATTTAACAACAAAAATTATCACTCATACAAATACCCTTACCTGCCTAATTGTCATAACTAGGAACCAACCGAATCATACGGCTATACGTAAAACAAATCAGCCATGCTTTATTTACATTAACATAGTAATATTTAACCAAAATAACCCCACTAACCTAACTATGATAAACCATAAAAAAGGATAACTGCCATACCTAACCAAAAATATATATCCTCAGTAAAAGGCTAAAACTTTATAAACATAACATACGTTAACAATACAACCGACGTTTGAAAATTAAATCTGCATATTCCTGACAAAACGTTAACAACTTAACCAAATAAAGCTACCATACGCAATAAGCCCAGAAAATTAAGTTTCTTCATTTTTATAACATATATAATTTTCATTGCAAAAAAGTGAATTATATTTATGAACTGTGCTACATAGTTTTATTTTAAATAATTAATTCAATTCTAATCAGGGCGACCAATACAGGATTCTCGATAAATATAGCTCGAATTTCTATATATCACTGCCAGAGATTCAACTCCATCTGGTGACAATGATGAGTATAAATACAATCCTGCATCACTAATCCATTTCTCTGCCATATTCAGGTTCAAAAGCAACGAAATCTCTCTCCATCCCAGAGGAGAAGTAGTAATTAGCATTACTCCTTTTATACCCTATTATACGTGTAACCGCATGTTTCAGATGTAAACTGTTGTAGATTATTCCGACTTGAGCAATATGTATTAAGTTACCTCAAAATATGTCTACCTTTGTGAAGAAATGTGATATTAATTATCCTTCTCTCTCATAGTTTAACCAAAGCTGTAAATATGATTTTCAGATGATAAAACACGGGAACTCTATATCGGTTATACGCCACGAACCACTTGCTATGTATCGAGCGGGCTTCAATAAATGCGCACTATTAAGTACTTTAACACTGTCACATGATCCGGTGGGAAGAACAAACCTCTATTCTAGTTAAAACCTTCTCACACTGTCTCCCCTGCATCATAAGATATTTTCCGGATCTGAGGCGATGGTCAGATGCTACACATACATAGCCTCTTACCATGCCTCCTGCTAATATCGATAATCTTGGCCACAATCGGAATTCTTCAACCGCAAACGAATAAAGCGTTCTATTATTACACCTCCGGTGAGAATACAAGCAATGTATCGGTTCCATTCGGTTTTACAAATTTAATATAAATTGACACATCATGCGCCTCCGTCGCGAATATAACGCATTCGGTGATATCACGTACAGAAAGTATGATCTAGCCCTACGAACAAAGCGTAAGAGGATTAGATCAAGTGACTACAGCATGCAGTACATAACCAGCACATGAGAGATAAATGGGCGCATTATTCGCATCGTAAATCGTGCGACAACGAAAAAATGCTGATGTATAAATCAGCTCGCACGAACACACTCAATAGTGTAGGTAAATAGCAATGTCCTCTCTCTAAATTGCGAGAGTCAAAATTGTAAGAGTAATGCTGAATGTCTTTTACAACCACAGAAATATGATTAGGAAGACTACAGACGAAAAATACATACTCAGATATATAAATAGAGAAAAGTGTACCAAACGTAATACAACATTACTCACGAGAGTGTAATATTAAGTTCTTAAATCAATAGTTCAAATGCTAGGCACACGAGCAAGATACTATATTAAAAACAATTGGATAATAACTGCAATATATAATAATTCTCAGAAATGATCGAGCATATATACAACCTATATTCGTTACTAGTCCAATTATTTTATGAGTATTTTACATGTTTCTATCTATGGATTTACTGATGTCATCTGTTTATCTCTTTCGTATGTTGCTCTTATTTCATTGTTTAGTGCCTTTATACGTACGAGTGCTAATTCGATTTAGATTTATAACTCTTCATATCTTTCATGTTCTTATTTTTATGTTACTTGTAATGTACAGGTCATGAGAGTGTATTCTAATCGCTCCCCTTTCGATAACCCAGGTTAGCGCACACTTATGACTTGATTGTTTCACAGACAGTAACGTTATAACAAATTATTAAAAGACATGTTTGATCCTTTGTTGTTAAGCTCGCCTTTATTCTTATTTTCATTATGATAAACATTAGCATAGTAATTTTAACAAAGCCCTAAAAAATTATCGACCAACATACACCGCATCCTATCATACTGCATCACACGGAGTAAATGCATACTTCTAATTGCAAGATAGATGCTCCAATTATCTCTGAATCTGATGAAGCGCTGTTGTCAAACTTACCAATCTCACATGTTCTATATCTTCTTTTTCTTTTTAACCAAATGTTAATTTAAATAACATAAAACTATTTATAAGATAACCAAATTAACAAAATTGAAACTACGATAAATGCAACATAAAACAAGTTTTAACATCAGTACACATAACAATATATTGATATATGTAAATTTACTTATTAATTAAATTTACAAACCCTAAAGCAGATAAAATCAATAATCAAACCCACCCACCCCACTTCCACCATCCTTGATCTACACAAATCTATTGATCTATGATCTATTGATATTAAGTATCATATTTATAAAACCTTCCATTTTTATATTAAACACATATAAACTGTTCTTTGAATGAATAAATCAATAAAGTAATATTAACAAGTTCCCACTTAACAACAGCAAGTTAACTAACACTACCTACAAAAACGATAACCTAATATACACTTTTCGAGCACTATCATCTACCATAGAAATGTTAAATTTTAACATTAACATACTGATATTTAAAACATATTATGGTAACCTTACCTACTATTATACACTGATAAGCGAATATATGCTAACATAAGTTTTTCACATTATAAAGCTAAAATATCATAACCTAAACTAGGATAAATGTACAGCAACTCATTAACTGCTCACATAATTATCAATACATGACCAACGACAATTATTGGTAACGTAACAAAGTTTTCACAATAATAAAGCCAACATTTCATAACCTGAACTAAGAATATAATATACAACGACCAAACACTAACATACCTCACGTATGAATAAGCTAAGCTAACACTTTTACAAATGTTCCCGCTACCTATCAAAGGTTAAAGTAGTAACAGTTCATGCAAAACTCAATCTACTCCCTTTTCCAACATATCATTAGCAGCTAAAGCAGAATTATCTAACAAAAATCCTTAACAAAGTGATCACCTATCATAGATACGAGCATCTTTTACTATGAATTGATGTTTATACTCTTCATCAAAGTGTAGAATCATATCAAATATAAAAAACAGCGTTTTTGAACTGTGAATAAACTAGACATTTAGCAAAAATTATCGCCCAAACCTAAACATTACTCAGCAAAAACTTAAACCTATGCCCGCGTTTCTAACACATCACCAGCAGTTAACACAGTAATATCTACGAAACTTATCATTTCTCAAACAAATCAGTTATAATTTACATTAGCATAGAAATATTTAACAAAACATAAACAGAAATTAAACAGAGCCTAACATATCTAACACTTACAATAGAGGAAAACCTACAATACATACTAACATTTACGAAACTGTGAAATAAGTTACATTATCCACTTTGGAACCTATTGGAAAAAAGTTCTCAACCTAAACATCAATTACCAGTGAGCAAAACACAACCTATCCCTGCTTTTCAATCATATCGTTAGCAGCTAAAGCAGTATATCTAAAACTAAATTAATAACAAATGTGCCCAAACTATCAAAATAATGCTCTTGAGTAAATTTAAATTTCCTCTGTATTTCTTTACTTTTCTTTGCATTTTTCAATAACAAAGCGTTTGTGGTAACTCTATCAACATTACCCATAACCAATTTCCTGAACGATCGTTGATCTTTCAAAAATTCCTGCTCTAAAAAAAGGACTTTCTTTTTAACAACTACATTGTTGAAAGTCTAAACATTTGCAGGCAGCAATGTAAGAATTTACCATGTTCTTTAAATGTAACAAGGTTTGAATTATGCTTTTCTGATTCTTTTCATATTATAGGTCTTAACAAATTTCAGTACTTGTCTAATCATTTCCCTTCAAAGATGTCTCTTTCACCCTAACAAACTGACCTACCTAGCAATAATAAGGTTAATAGACCTTACAAGCAACACTTTGTTACTTAAACATATCATCGCATGCATGTCTTCTTAGAATGACGCGCTCACTCATCAACATAACAATCTTAATCTAAACTATTCATAACCGCGAACAAAATACTATTTTATTTTCACAACCACTAAACGTTAGTATTCATTATTATATTATAAAATTATTTTATTATATTATTATTATTATTATTATTATTATTTATTTATTATTATTATATTATTATTATTATTATTATTTTATTATTATTATTATTATTATTATTATTATTATTATTATTATTATTATTATATTATCATATTATTATTATTATTATTATTATTATTATTATTATTATTATTATTATTATTATTATTATTGAAAGGAAGAGGCATCAGCTTATGTTGATGCACAAAACATAACTGTAATTAACAATGAAGAAATATAAGAAATGAATGTATTGTATTCGGGGCTCAAAGGACACAACACTGTGTTGCAATTAGTAGACCCATTCCAGATGGAAGGGAAATTGCATCCTAATTTATTGGCTTATTGAAATTGTAATATTATAAAATTATGTGTATCTCTATTAAAGGATGAAAATTGTAACTTATCTTGAATAAATATTTTTTGATTTTGATTTTGATTATTATTATTATTTAATAATCATAAAGTTTTAACAACCGTAAAGCCAACATATTACCTAAACTAAGAACATAACATTCCTTATGTACGAATAAACAGCCAACATTAACAAAGTACACTATTAATATCAGTAAAGTAACTACCATTGCATCACGAAACGTAACCTACTCCCTTACACCCCTACAAAGAAACTATCATACTTACCAAGGTTTAATGCTATGTGATACAAATGTTCAGTTAGGCTTACACGGTAGTCTTATCATTAGGGTTACTTTCATGTTTACACAGAAGCTTTCACGATTGAGCTCACTCACCAACAAAATCTCAATCTTTACTATAAATAACCGAACAATTTTCAGAGACGAGTTCCACTACTTGGAGATCACCCCCAGAAAGATGCATGAAGACCCATCTCGGAGTACCCCAAAGGGGGTGTAAGGGGATAGATAAGGGCACAGCCCTTTGGGCTGTGTCCTTACTGCTTTTACTCCCCTTCGGGGTACCCCGAGATGGATCTTCATGCATCTTCGGGGTGATCTCCGAGTAGTTGGAACGGCGTAGCTGAAAAAATTGTTCCGGTATGGATAGTAAAGATTGAGATATTGATTGATGAGTCGAGAGGCATTCGGGAAGCTTTTGTACAAACATGAAAGTAACCCTAATGATAAGCCTACCGTGTAAGCCTAACTGATTATTTGTGTCATATAGCATCAAACCTTAATAAGTATGATAGTTAATTTCGTTGTAGTTGTGCAAGAGAGTAAGTTACGTTTTGTGATGCAATAGTAATTGCTTTACAGATATTAATTAGTGTACTTTGTTAAGGTTGACTGTTTATTCGAACGTAAGGTATGTTATGTTCTTAGTTTAGGTGATATTATGTTGGCTTTACGGTTGTTAAAACTTTATGATTATTAAATAATAATAATAATAATAATAATAATAATAATAAATAATAATAATAAAATAAATAATAATAATATTAATAATAATAATAATTAATAATTAATAATAATAATAATAATAATAATAAAATAATAATAATAATAATAATAATAATAATAATAATAATAATAATAATAATAATAATAATAATAATAATAATAATAATAATAATAATAATAATAATAATAATAACGTTAGTAGTTGTGATAATAAAATAATATTTTGTTCGGTTATGTATAGTTTAGATTGTGAATTGTTATGTGGGATAATGAGCGCATCTTTCTAAGAAGACATGCACACAATGATATGTTTAAGTAACACAGTGTTGTTAGTAAGGTCAATTAACACAGTAGTAACAGTACCATTTGGGACCAGGGCTAGGTAAGATAAATAGGAATGCCGGTCGGAGCCCCTTTTGAGAAACCAGGTGCACCTACTCCAGACTCCCGGGGCTACTGCCGGAACGACCGTTTGAGAAAAACTAGAAACCTTTTAACAGCCATATTCGTCCGGAGCCCCGACACACCCTAGGACCTCCTTTTGATAAAAATACACCCTATATTATTGTCTACCCCTATGTTATAAGGTACGGGGAATCGATTAGTGTGTATTAGAAGGTGCTAGAGTGCTTCCTTGTATGAGTTATCCCCCCGCTCCCCTTTTCTAGCCTTTTCTAGCATGATATAACCTACGTCATAGAATACACCCTATATTAGTGTCTATTCCTATGTTATAAGGTGATGAGGGAATCGATTTTTGGGGTTGTTTATTAATTTTTAGAAATGGTGTTTAGGATGGCTTCTTTCTATGTGTAGTAACCACCCACCTTTTCTAGCATTTTCTAGCATGCCAGGTTCTTGCCCCCCATTTTTTTTTAATCCTAGTAATATTTTGGTGTCTATCCCCTATGTTAAAGGTATGAAGATGATTGGGTATATAAGAATGGGGCTAGGGGTGGTATTTCTTCTAACGGTTAGTACACCACCCCCTTTTGTTCTAACCCTTCTAGTTGCGAATATATCGTATGTGACTGGATATACCCGCATATTTGTATCGAATTAGTACATAATCAACACTGCTGAATCGATTCCTGTGGTTTATAATGGAATCGATTCATTCCTAACAAGAGCTAGTATTAGATATTACCCCTACCCCCTTTTTATAATGCAAGTATTCAACTTTGTTATTTTCGAGCTACAGAGCTTAACTTGGTGTCGAATAGTATATTTTGAGGTATGCCGAGTCGATTTCCGCTATTGCCGAGCTCGACGTTTCAACCATTGCGGTTTTTAGAACGCACCAACATTCGTTTTTCGTAGAGGGCTTACCCTTCTTCAAAAACCTATCATGACGGGTCTCAAAAGGCGTAGAATGTCTCAAAAATGAGATTCCCGTAGTTACTTTCCCGAACCCAGAGTCCCCTATATATATATATATATATATATATTATATATATTATATATATATATATATTATATATATATATAATATTATATATATATATATATATATATATATATATATATATATATATATATATATTTATATATATATATATATAATATATATATATATATATATATATATATATATATATATATATATATATATACTATATAATAATATAAGTATATTAATATATATATATATATATATATAAATATATATATATATATATATATATATAGTATATATATATATATATATATATATATATATAATAGTATAAGACTTTGGATGCTATTTCCATGTTTGACATATCCGTTATCTATATTGCCTACTCTGTGTTTGCTTGAAATATCCTATTACCTTTCCGTGATTGCGTTTGCTTAAATATATCTTCTTATCTCTTAGACTTGTGGTTGTTCCAGTAATATTGCATTATCTTTTCTCTCGAGACTTATTTTCCCGTCATATTCGTTTTAGATTTGAGCGTGGTTAGAAGGTTGTGCACTGTCTTAAAAGTGTTCTTATTTTCCTATGATGTATATTCCTACCGTAGAATGGTTCGTCTTGATAAATACATCTCTATACGTGACATTGTGCATTGGGAAATCAATATTCCGAAAAGTGATGTATCCTTCTTATATACAAGAAAGCCAGACGGTTTTACCTATTTCAGATGTAGTGACCAATATGAATATAACAGACGTTGTTTTATGAGCTCAGACGAATTACTTTGTGTATGCCAACATGCTGAAGAATGGGTGAATGAACACTTTAAGTCACACAGTGTATTAAATCGTTGGAAAATAGTTATCAGTGGGGGTGGAGATCATGATGATAAGAAACTAACTTTAACCTTCTCTAAATATCTATATACGAATATTAAGGATATTAGAATATGGCAGAGACGCTGAAGATACAGACTATTTACCCCACAATATATAGGTTTTATATTTAGAGGCACATCCCCAGATAAATATATGAGTCGAGTTTCGATAGAAAATGTTTAAAACCAGTCCGTAAAACAGAAATGTTAAAACCGATTATGTTACTGCAGCCCATTATATGTTATACGAGGCTTATTATACATTTAAAAAACTTTTACCTAAAGATTCGGGAAAATATAATTAATCAGTTCTTAGCTTCGATAGATGTTCATAATTTTATTCGTCAGCTTGAAGAATCCATTTACGTGAATGATCTGACCAAAAACATATGGTAGTGTCAGGGCGAGAACTTGCATCGTATGTACTCTGGATGGAGTTGAGGAATATGAAAAAAGTATATAAGATGTAATAACGAAGATAACTGGCAATTTGTGTAAGGACTTGGACCGAATAAATCTTAATGAGTCTCGTAAGCAAAGCATTCATGTAAGAACATTCATAATATATTATAATATATATATATATATATATGCTATTCCTATGTTAATGAGATAATATTTGTTAGATATTTTTTTAATTATAAATTAATGTTATATATATACTATGTATATATTATATATATCAAAACTGATATATATATCATTTATTATTATTATTATTATTATTTATATTATGTATTATATTATTATATTATTATTATTCATTATTATTATATTATTATTTTTATTATTACTATTATTATTATTTATTATTATTATTGTTTGTTTTCAGTGTTAATATTATGTTTTGTTTTGTTTTGTCAAAGATCATTTCTACATTGTTATTTGATGAAATATAGCCTCTTTGTATACATATATTATCAGGTTAATTTGTATATGCCTAATCCTTCTGCTAAACATGTTTGTCAGACTGTTCGAATGTAAGGCGTTATTATATGGACTTTCTGAGTTGATAAGGAGGTTATGTTGTAATCTTGTTTACTTTCTTATGACAATTGGTTGAAAATATATTATCTATAGATTTGAGACTGTTTTATATACCAAAGTTTCCAGTACGATATTTCAACTGAGCTAACACCTGGCATCTCTCAACACCCCAAACTTGTAACGACATATTTACGCAGAACCTTTGTTAAATTCCCGACGCCTGTTATCTTTTATATTTATTCGTAAACCTAATGGTGATCGCTACATTGCCTGTATTCCTACAGTAGGTGGTGTACATGATATACCTTTGTTCATTTCTGTTGAAGAATTCCCCCGCATTTTGACACCGTGGAAGAATGGGTAAAGGCTGAGTATGTGATACTGATACATCGAGTCATAGTGAAATATTCATTAGAACGAAGGCGAGAGGGGTATTATTAGAATAGCATGTTGTTTTTCTCATTTTGCGCGATAGGATTGTTATAAAAGTATCGGCATGTACGTAATACTGAAAAAACCTTATCAGCTTAACACATTCATACGTAACAAGAATAGCGGTTCCGTTTACATTCGCATGAGAATTTTACAACATTGATAAAAATAAAAGAGGAAATATTAATGCATCTTGACAATGTCGACATTAATGACGAATTATAAATCTAGTATATGTTTTGTTTTATAAAAAATTTACACATGGTATGGGGAAAACTTTATAATAGAATGTATAGCAGCTGCGAAACGACAACTAATGTGATAACATTTACTTTCTCTTTGGCATGAGAGAGCAATCTAAATAGAGTCTGAATATGCTGAAGAATGCGGTTTGGTGCATCTCGAGAAAATTTATATTCATTGTTATTCAAAAGAATAGGCAGCTTGGAGACTTATATAGAGAGTACACAGTTTCAACTTCACCCCATGTCTTCTGCTCAAATGTATTAATGTATATATATAATATATATATATATATAGTATACTATATAATATATAGTATATATATAGTATATATATAATATATATATATATCATATATATATATATATAATATATATATATATTTAAAAACTTGTGTTCTGTAATATTTTAAAAATACCTGTATGTAAACAACATTGTATATCTCGTTAATAACATATATATATTATATTATATATATATTAATATATATATATATATATATTATATATATATATATATATATATAGTATATATATATGGATATATATATATATAATATATATATATATATATATATATATATATATATATATATATATATATATATATATTCTTTATATTTAAATAATGTACTTTTTCATTAAAAAAAAATTTTAAAATCTTGTTTTACCTCACCCATCTTACTATGCTAAGTTCAAACATAAGAACTTATTTTTATTTTGTGTTTATACAAAGAAATTATTATTATGTTGTGTTTATGTAGGAGAAAAAAAACATGGTTGTATATGACGTAATGTTTAAGTTTGTACAAGAAAAATGAGGGATAATATATATTTTTATTAATAATAAGTATGGTAAAGCAGTAAAACAGTAGAACATGAGGTGGGGTGAGGAGGGGTGGAGCCCCTGGGGGGCTGTTTTGCTGTATTGTGTTACTGATTTACTGCTTTATGGTCCCTAAAATCATGTTTTTTATGGAAATTTGACAACTTTTTCCCAGAAACATTTTTTTTAAAAAAAATGTTTTTCATCAAAAGACAATGTTTTTCAAAAAACAAAAATGTTTTTCATCAAAAGAAAATGTTCTTTAAAAAATATTTGTATTTAATACATGAAAAATATAAATCTTATCCTTCAACATGAAAATTTAACTTTAACTTTAACTTTATCTTTAACTTTAACTTTAACTTTAACTTTAACTTTAACTTTAACTTTAACTTTAACTTTAACTTTAACTTTAACTTTAACTTTAACTTCAACTTTAACTTTAACTTTGGTAATGAAACAGGTTTTCTATAAATAAAAGGCCTGTTTGAAATAAAAAAAAATGTAAGATTGTGTGTATACGTACTCTACTTCTTCTTTTTCTTCTTCTTCTTCTTCTTCTTCTTCTTCTTCTTCTTCTTCTTCTTCTTCTTCTTCTTCTTCTTCTTCTTCTTCTTCTTCTCTTCTCCTTTTCTTCTTTCTTCTTCTTCTTCTTCTTCTTCCTCTTCCTCCTTCTTTTTTTCCATTTTTTCCACTTTTTCTTCTTTTTTCCTCCGCAGGAGGGGCTCAAACTCATTGTGCGGTTGGTAAATCCTAAAATTCGGAATCTATGTCCTTTGAAACATATATAAACACACATCAATTGACTCAATAGGCAGCTGGAGCCAGAATTCCAGTCTGACTCCGCAATCACAAACTCCGGCTCCGGCTCATGTGTTCCGACACATAAACTCATTACTCTATTTCATTTATTCTCATCTATTCACTCACCAAATTTCAACCTTCTAAGTCCTTTTCCTGGTTTTGGGGGCTCAGACCCCCTCCCCTCCTTGAACGAGGTGGCGGGAAACTTCGGGCCTAGGCAGGCGGCACCTTCAACAACCATGGTAGCCAGTTTGAAGAGAATATCTTAACCAGAAAACCTTTCAAAAACAAAAAATATATATATGAGCACCGCAGCACCGGTGAAAAAGACCTTAAGGAAAGCTCTGATCCACTCGGTAATGCCGAAAATCAACTCAACATACCTCGAAACATAGGAATATACACCAAGTTCAACTCTCTAGCTCGAAAAATAACAAAGTTGAATATTGCATTTGAAAAAGGGGGGAGGGGTACTAACTCATAGAAGGAAACAATTCTAACAACTTCTAATACACACCAATCGAATCCTCATACCTCAAAACATAGGGGTAGACACTAATATTAGGTGTATTCTATGACGTAGAAACATGGTCATGCTAGAAGTGCTAGAATAGGGGTTGGGGTACTACTCGTAGAAGGAAGCATTGATCCTAACCACCTTCTAATGTTATACCCCAGCGGACTCCACGTTCGTTTATAACATAGGGTAGACACTAATATTGGGTGTTTCTAGGATGTAGGACATATCGTGCTAGAAGCTAGAAACCTGAAAATCGAAACTGAAACCCTCAAAAATGAATTCTACATCATTGAAAACATAGAAGTAGACACCTCATTTGTCCTAATATGTGGTTGGAGCCAGAATTCCATTCTGGAACCGCAACCACCAGCTCCGGCTCCGGCTCCGGCCCATATGGTTCGCAATTTATTTAAACATAGCCATTCTATTTCATTTAATCTCTTCTATGCACCCCCCCCCCTTAGACGTAACGGCGTGAAACATTGGATGCAACAATGTTGCCACTTATAAGGAAGGCATGCCAAGTTTGAAGAGGATACGATGTCTCTAACACCTCTTTTGCTAAGATATGACATTTGGTGTCGTTCGAAACCAAATAAATGACCCCCGGCTGGGGCTATGGGGACTCTGGCGTTCGGGAAAGTAACTACGGGAATCTCATTTTTGAGACATTCTACCCCTGTTTGACACCCGTCATGATAGGTTTTTGACGAAGGGTAAGCCATCTACGAAAAACGCATGTTGGTGCGTTCTAAAACCGCAACGGTTGAAACGTCGAGCTCGGCAATAGCGGCAATCGACTCGGCATACCTCAAAACATACAATGCAACACCGAGCTCGGCTTCATAGCTCCAAAAACAAAATTGTTACACAGCTGCATTAGAAAAAGGGGGGTAGGGGAATATCTAATACTAACTCTTGTTAGGAGTGAATCGATTCCATTGTAAACCACAGGAATCGATTCAGCAGTGTCGATTATGTACTAATCGATACCAATATCGGGTATATTCCGTCACATACGAAATATCGCACTAGAAGGGTTAGAAAAGGGGGGTGGGGTACTAACTCGTAGAAGGAACCAACCTAGCACATTCTAATATACACCAATCGAATCCTCATACCTTATAACATAGGGATAGACACCAATATTACGTAGGATATGGCATGCTAGAAAATGCTAGAAAAGGGGGGTGGGGTACTAACTCGTAGAAGGAACCATCCTAACACATTCTAATATACACCAATCGATTCCTCATACCTTATAACATAGGAATAGACACTAATATAGGGTGTATTCTATGACGTAGGTTATATCATGCTAGAAAAGGCTAGAAAAGGCTAGAAAAGGGGGTATAACTCATACAAGGAACCATTCTAGCACCTTCTAATACACACTAATCGATTCCCCGTACCTTATAACATAGGGGGTAGACACTAATATCGGGTGTATTCTATCATATAGGTCGGTACGTGCTAGAAGCTAGAAACAGGTGCACTTTTGCGGTGTGCGGTTTCTATCCCTGGTCCCAAATGGTACTGTTACTACTGTGCTAATCGACCTTACTAACAACACTGTGTTACTTAAACATATCATCTTGTGCATGTCTTATAAAGACGCGCTCAATCATCAACATAACAATCTCAATCTAAACTATACATAACAGAACAAAATATTATTTTATTATCACATATACTAACGTTATTATTATTATTATTATTATTATTATTATTATTATTATTATTATTATTATTATTATATTATTATATTATTATTATTATTATTATTATTATTATTATTATTTAATAATCATAAAGTTTTAACAACCGTAAAGCCAACATAATATCACCTAAACTAAGAACATAACATACCTTACGTTCGAATAAACAGTTAACCTTAACAAAGTACACTAATTAATATCAGTAAAGCAATTACTATTGCATCACAGAACGTAACTTACTCTCTTGCACAACTACAACGAAATTAACTATCATACTTACCAAGGTTTGATGCTATATGACACAAATAATCAGTTAGGCTTACACGGTAGGCTTATCATTAGGGTTACTTTCATGTTTGTACAAAAGCTTTCCCGAATGCGCTCACTCATCAACATAATCTCAATCTTTACTATCCATAACCGAACAATTTTCAGCTACGAGTTCGACTATTTAGCGATCACCCCAAGAGAGATGCATGAAGATCCATCTCGGGGTACCCCGAAGGGGAGTATAAGCAGTAAGGACACAGCCCAAAAGGCTGTTCCCTTATCTATCCCCTTACACCCCCTTCGTGGTACTCCGAGATGGGTCTTCATGCATCTCTCTGGGGGTGATCTCCAAGTAGTGGAACTCGTCTCTGAAAATTGTTCGGTTATTTATAGTAAAGATTGAGATTTTGTTGGTGAGTGAGCGCAATCGTGAAAGCTTTTGTATAAACATGAAAGTAACCCTAACGATAAGACTACCGTGTAAGCCTAACTGAACATTTGTGTCACATAGCATTAAACCTTGGTAAGTATGATAGTTTCTTTGTAGGGGTGTAAGGGAGTGGTTACGTTTCTGATCAATGCGGATTACTTTTACTGATATTATTCAGTGTACTTTGTTAATGTTGGCTGTTTATCCGTACGTAAGGAATGTTATGTTCTTAGTTTAGGTGATTTGATGTTAGCTTGTTTAAAACTTTCATGATTAATAATAATAATAATATAATTGAATAATAATAATAATAATAATAATAAAATTAATAATTAATAATAATACATAATAAAATAATAATAATAATAATAATAATAATAGATGATAATAATAATAATAATAATAATAATAATAATAATAATAATAATAATAATAATAATAATAATAATAATAATAATAATAATAATAATAATAATAATAATAATAATAACGTTAGTGTATGTGATAATAAAATAATATTTGTGTAAGTGATCATATTATATGTATAGATGAGATTGATCGAGAAGATGAGTGCCCTCACGTCATTCTAACGATAGGACATGCACCGATATAGTTTAATACACAGTGTTGTTGTAAGTCTATTAACCTTAGTATGTAGTAGTCAGTTTGTTAGGTGCAAGAAGACATTCTTTGAAGGAAATTGATTAGAGTTATGTACTTACTTGCACGTTATGCAAGTTGCTTAAGTTAAATTGATCTTAATGTAAATTTTAAAATATCTTGGCTTTGATAGCTGCACACATCTTAAATTTAAGCATTTATTTGATGTTTCCGATGCGAGGTCGTTTACGTTAGACTAGCTTTGTCACAAAATGCTAAGTTTTGTAAGATATTACTGTATGTTAGCTGTAATGATGTGTAGAAACGTCGGCTTAGGTTAAAGTTTTTGCTGGTAATGTTTTAGGTTTGCAGAGAATTTTGCTAATGTCTACGTTTATCATAGTTCAAAATGATGTTGTTATTTGATATGCAAAACACTTTGTGAAGGTAGTATCAATTTATAGTTCAAGATGCTGGTATTTATTTGAGTGATACACTTTGTTAATTAATTATTAGATAATACTGCTTTAGCTCCTGACGAATATTGAAAAGCATGTGATATAGTGTGTTTTGCTCTGAATGATGTTTAGGTGAGAAATATTCATAAGTCCAAATGATAATGTCTATTCACAGTCTAAAGTTAGTATGTATTGTAGGTTTTCGCCATTGTAATGTTATATGTTAGGCTATGTTTAATATCTGTTACGTTTTGTTAAAGTATTTCTATAGAATGGGAATAACACTGATTTGTTAAAGAAATGATAAGTTTCGTAAATATTACTGCTCGTTAGCTGTATGATGTGTTAGAAACGCGGCATAGGTTAAGCTTTTTGCTGAGTAATGTTAGTTTGGCGATAATTTTGCTAATGTCTACGTTTATTCACAGTTCAAAATGATGTTATATTTGATATGAGTGACACTTTGATGAAGTTAGTATCAATTCATTGTAAAAGATGCTCGTATCTATGATAGTTGACACTTGTTAGGGATTTGCTAGATAATACTGCTTTACTGCTATGAGTTGTTGGAAAAAGTGGGGGTAGATTTTAGTTTTGCAAGAACTGTTAACCTACTTTACTTTGAAAGTAGGAACTTTGTAAATGTAGCAGATGATCATACTTGTCTCTGCAAAGTAGAGAAAAGAAAATACTAAATGAAGCAGTTGCTACTTTGAAAATATGCGTGCTCTAAAATAAATTATTCACCAAAAAACTTTGGTTGACAGAGAAAAAATAATATGCCACCACTACACACAGACTATTATCTAGGATTTTAGATGAAATAATTACAAAAACTTTTGAACAAAGTTGGATACGTGTTGAATGCATATGCAAAAAACATTTCTGTACCGAATATGAATAAGCTGAAAGCAGGTAATTCAATGACAAAAATGCAGAAAAACTCTTGAAAGATCAAGTTTCAAGATCATGTTGTAGGGATTCAAGAATTTCCTTGGAAACTATAAAACAAATAGCTACGGCAAACCTTGTGGGAATATGCTCACCTTCTAAAATTCTACAATTGTGGAGGCGAATTGTTAATTGCTTCCATCATTGGACGTTTCCAGAAAATAGAGATTTATGAAAGGAACAGGGCCAAATTCACTGAGATAAGCATGGAGAAAGTACCATGGATAAGTGGATTCTAATATTTACCGCGATATTATCGCGATGACTGAGAAGCCTACAAAGAAATGCCAAAAGGAAAAACACTGGTTGTTCGTTCTGTTTCATTGCTTGTTTTAAATTATTAATAATTTTCAATTTATGTTGTGATAAGCAGTCAACAATTATATATATATATATATATATATATATATATATATATATATAATTAAAAAATTATAATATCAATATATATATTTAAAAAAAATTTTTGAAAAAGTCTTTATATATATATATATATACTATATAGAGAGAGAGAGAGAGATGAGAGGAGAGAGAGAGATGAGAGAGAGAGAGAGAGAGCAAAAATCTGTAAAAAAAAGTTAACATAAAAAGGTTTTAAAAAAGGAAAAAGAAATTTTAATTGTGGTATTCAATTTATAAATTGTAATACTTCATTTTAAAATTTATTATTTGAATCATAAATTGTGCTTATAATCTTTAATATAGAATTTCATATATATTTTTAAATATATCTTTATTGTAATATGGATTTTGTATAATATTTTCATATTGTGTATAACTATTTATTGTAATATTTCATTTAATAAATCATAAATTATGTTTGCGTTAATTTTGTTTCATGGATTGTTACACAAATTTGCAGTGAAACAAGATTTTTGTACATATACTTTTAATCTTAAGAATTATTTCAACTCTTATCATTTGCAACGAAATCTCAAAAAAAAAAATCTCAAAAACTCGATAAAGTCTCAAAGTTCGTTTAACTTTAAAAAAAACTAAAAAGAAGTTCTATCCAGACAAGAAAAGCGAAGATGAAAAGAAAAAAAGAAAAGAAAAGGTAACAATCCAATCAGGAAAATTCAAGAAGAGGAAGGAGAAGAACTACATGACTGGTCACCCTGGGAAAAGAAGCAGATAACAAACAACAGCAGCAGCTCCCAGCAGAAGAGCACACCGAAGAAGAAACATCTGCATCAAATCGCAAGACGTTTTGAGTTTCATTTTCGATGAAAAATCAAATGAACATTCTTCAGTTTTGAGGTTTGTTTACATTTTACAGCACAGACCCCTATAAAGCTATTAATTAGGATTTTTAGTTTATAGTTTACTTTAAATATTATAAAATTATATATATATATATATATATATATATTATATAATATATATATACTATAATAATATATATATATATATATATATATATAATAAATATATATATATATATAATATATAATATAATAATATATTATTATAGTATATTATATATATATATATATATATATATTATATATATAATATATGTTTATAAAGATGTTTTAAAAAAAAAAAATAGAAACATGTTTGAAGATATGATCACTTCGAATGACGTCACATCAACATAAATAAAATCAGAGAAAAAATTTCTCAATTTTGTAATTTTTTTATAATCATATTTCACCAGTTCCTTGGGAAATAACATAATTAATATATTT
>JABUQX010013251.1:5000-27500 GCA_015478945.1 Trachelipus rathkii | reverse complement strand
TCCGTCAGGCGAAATCCAGATCTTGAAAGATTAAAATTCTTCTTCACAGTGACATTCAACTTTTAAAATATTCTAGATTTATAACAAGGCTCAGACGTCTTTATTATTATTGATTATTATTATATATTAATTATTAATTATTTATTATTAATTATTATTATATATTATATTATTTATTATTATTATTATTATTATTATTATTATTATTATTATTATTATTATTATTATTATTATTATTATTATTATTATTATTATTATTATTATTATTATTATTATTATTATTATTATTTTATTAAACATTTGGTATTATTAAATAATAAATATTATTTATTATGTAATTAATTATCAATGATTATTATTATTCATTATTGATTATTATATTTATTATTATTTTATTATATTAATTATTATTATTATATTATAGAAATATTATAGAAATGATTAGTATCAGTTTTATTATATTTTTATTCATATATTATTCATTATTATTATTATTATTAATTATTATTATTATTATTATCTATTTATATTATTGATTATTATTATTATTATATATATTTATTATCATCATCATCATCGATCATTCATTCATCATATTCATCATACAACAATACATCAGCATCATCATCATCAGATCATATCATCATTATTATATTAATATTATATTATTATATATATATTATATATTATATATTATTATTATATTATTTTATTATTATTATTTTATTATTATATTATTATTATATATATTATTTTATTAATTATCTATTTATATATTATGTATTAATTAATTATTATTATGTATTATTATTTTATTATATTATTATTAATTATTATTTATTATCTACATTTTCATTATTATTAATCGACTACTCTATAACTCATCTAACAGATGCCCAATCAATTAACGACCTTTATTTTCAGTTGCTAGATTTATTACTCTCAATGCGTGTGACTAACTACTTCCATTCGAGATTTTATATCTGCTGAATCTAGCGATGCGAGTCTGACATTCATATCTGATACTCATTATGATTAACGTAATTCGTGTAATATGATTCGACCTCACCTAGCTCTCCTAGCCAAGCACACATCTAACTTCTCGGCCAATCTTTATAATCTAAATAATGCTACTCTATATTCGATTATATCTTATCACTTGTACGCACAGTCATAGACTTTATCATTCTCTTACGCGACATATAGCTAGACTTAATTCCTGCTCCTTCGCATCACTGCTATATCTCGTACTGTACATATGCGTAATTATATCCTTCCCATATTTATTTAATACATCCTGATCTGTCCATAGACTATGCGACTGGCAAGCTTAGTTAACGTCGATGCATACTGATTTATAAATTTATCATTAATAACTTCATCTCCTATTGTTTCTGCTATGGTTATAATAGTTTTACTCAAAACAATTATATAATATACTGTTTGTTAACACAGTCACTTTGACAATGCCCGTTACATCATTACTGAGTATAATATACTTTTATCTTGTAATTATTATTTTATTATTATTATTATTATTATTATTATTATTATTATTATTATATTATTTTTATTATTATTATTTATTATTATTATTATATTATTATTATTATTTTTATTATTTATTTATTTTATTATTCATTATTATTAATTATTATTATTTATTATTTTATTATTATAATTATTATTATTTTATTATTATTATTATTATTATTATTATTATTATTATTATTATTATTATTATTATTTATGTTATTAATTGTTATTATTATTCATTAATATTATTATTATTATTATTAATTATTATTATTATTAATTATATATTTATATTTTATAATATTATTATTATTATTATTATTATTATTATTATTTTTATTATAATATTATTAATTATTATTATTGTTTATTATTTTATTATTATATCATCATCATCATCCATCATCATTAATCTATCATCCATCATCGATCAGATCATCAATCAATCATCAATTCATCATCAAGAAGCTTCTCTCCCAAGACTGGGGGTAATGTGCGCGACATGCACTGAAATGAAAAGTAGGTAGAAGAATATGACCATGTCGAAAAGAAAAAGCCCATCCTTTACCGCCCCCTTAATACTTTTTAGTGGGGACTCGTTTCGCAGTCAGAAAATTCACCCAGAGCTTCACGCGGAACAGCGACGGACCCTCACTATGGCATCTCGCCAACGTAGGGTTCATCCTTGGCCTAGGATGGGAGACAACCATTACCCCATCACAAAACCCCGGCATTCACTTCCTATTATGCAACCTTTCTTCTCGCCTCTGCCAAATCATATTTTCTCCTCCAGGCATCCTTTACTGGCTCAATCCACTTTTTCTTTCGGTTTTCCAGCCGGTCGTGATTCCTAGCAAACCACCACTATACATCCGCCTTACCAACCGACTAATCCATCTTTTCCACTGACCAAACCATCTCAACGTACTTTCATTGTATTCTCTCATTTCCCCTTTCTTCACACCACCACCAACTCTCTAATACGTTGATTCCTCATGTTATATTAATTCTTCTCACACAAACACGCCCCTAAGATTGGTCCAGCTGAATACATTGTACTTTAGATCTATTACTCTTATTCCAGACCATAGTCTCACTTACTATACATTTAACCACAGCAACAAACATGCCCTAATGGGACGTGTTTTCAAATGTTTTTACTTCCTTTTTCAAAAATGGGGTCAAAAAAGGTTGTGTTTTGGTTAGTGATTTACGTTCATATTTACAAGGAAACCTGGCCAATGTACATTGGTTTGCTTGTTGGTAAAATAGGCTATTCAATTTCGTGATTATTTTCAGTGTTTTTATGAAATTCGAAGCGACTGTTCTTCTCTAAAGAAGTGCCGTTCTTATCATTATATTACTTTCCTGTACTTCATGTTCTAAGGTTAAGGAATAATACTTATATTATACCTATAACATCTGTAAAAAAATAATGCCACTCGTATAAAGTCTTGTTATAACTATCCAATACCAATTTGCAGCTAAGTGTTTTTGTTTAAATTAATTTTTATGGCTTCAATTATCATACAAACAGTGACATCTTCTTGTTTTTTTCTTTTTCCAGGCTCGAATAGTTTCTTCCACTTTTCTTGTTTTTCTTAACCATGGCTAGTAAAAGGAAGACAAGACTAGCAACTTCCTCACATGAGTAACTTCATTGAAACTGGTCGAGAAATGCTGCCTTCTGAACTCACAACTCTACGTGATGCTCTAAGATATGGGCTTCTGCTAAGAGGGCAGAGTGGAGAGAATGTCAGAAATTATCCAGCAGCCACTCTTGCAAAGGATATTTATCCAAAAGTGCTTGAAAAGTGGGAGCTACAAACTTGTTTTGTGGTACCAATTTTAAATTCGAGAGTCACAGTCCTGAAAAAGATAGAAGAAAACTGGGAGAAGGCCAAAAACATTTCACTTGGCAGAGGAAAACTGGAATTGAAAGAGGTTTAAATAGCAACGTTAGACAAGCTCTTTGACAGCTTCAATTTAAAGTGTGAGATTAAGCTTTGTTCAGAATTTGAGGGTTTATGTCCATGTGGTGCTGACTGTAAACATGAAGTGCACATCCCTGCTCATTGTTTAAAGGATATGAAGACTCCTGTCAAGAACTAGTGTTTATTAAATAAGTCAAAGAAAGAGCAAGGTGTGGATCTGTTGCACAGTATCATTAATTGGATTACCAGATCTACCTGAGCACAGAAGACAAATTAAAAAGCAGAAGAGGCAAGAAGATGAATTAAAACGAATTTCAGAATATAAGCATAAAAGGACGGAAGAGTTAACATTACAACCGAAATGAAGCTTCTTTTCCCGCACAGAAATGAACAGAGCACAACTGATGTTTTACAAGCACATTGAAAGAATCAAGCATCCTTAGCAGCAATTCGCATGTGAAATGATTTGATTGTATACCCATCTACTTAAGTACAAGTCCGGTATAATACAACGAATTGCTCAATGCTGCATTGCAAAGTATTGGGTATGGTGTCGTGTCTACGTGCTACAGGCTGCCATTACAAACAGCTGCCAATATACAACAGCTGCATTTTGAAGGCTGAGAGCATTAATTACTGAAGGAGACAGGGGACCTTGTAGTTGATCACAATAAAGTAAAAAAGGCACAAGAAAAAGTCATGAAATCACTTAGTGGCGAGTTTTCGTACTCGATGAGTACGGCCAAAATCATTTGAATGTAATACTTACTATGAATGGACGCAAAAGATTCCACTAAAGTTTTGTTACAAGCAGATAACTCAAGCATCCAGTTTCCAAGTAAATTATGAAATAGAAGAAGCATTAACTGTTATGCGGTGAGCCACGTGGAGAGGTATCTTATTGCATTTTATCCAGAGAAAGACATTAACGAAAAGGAAAAACTGCTGAACTTATTGCTAACCATCTTGTGGATTTCTTAAAGAAAAACAACATTGATAAAAGTTTGCAGGCTATTGGTGGGACTCAGAAAATATTAACACTAGTTGGGAAGGAGAAGTCATGCATTGGTTGAGGCAAAGCTGAAACGTAAACTCATCTGGTTGGTTTGTGCTTTCATACTTATGAGCTACCTTTGCGGCACCTGATCAAGAGTTGGATGAGAAAACTTTGGTTCTAACAACAAGTGGAGTGGTAAATTGGCAACATGCTTGATACTACAATTGAGCTAGAAATCCATCTCTCATTGTCAGAATATCCTTTCCAGAGCCTTTGGTTCCATTGAGTGACACTATTGTGAAAGTTTTCTACAGATCAGGCTTATGGTTACAGGATAACTCAGTTCATAAGGACAGGTTGTACTTTCCAACTAATCTGGCATTATTAGAAATAGGTCCTGTAAGCCACTCTCGGTGGTTAAACAACTGCAATAGGATGTTGTCGCATATGGGTTTCAAAACATATGGCCTTAAAGGCAACAATTTGAAGACGTTACGACTGCTTGTGGAGTACATTGCTGTCGTTTACTATCCCTGTTGGCTTACAATCATATCGAAATTAGTCTCGTTGGAGTGGATTAGACCCACCACATTCTTTATCAATGTGAAGCTTTCTAAAATTCTCAAGAGAAGGCATAGCAGATTTGTTTTTAGCCAAATAATCAACGTTCATCCGGTTCGCATTTAGTAGAAATTGTGCTTGTTAGAACACTTATATTGCTCGGAAGCACCAAGAGAAAGGGAAAGCAGGGATCCAAAGTAATTGAATTAAGGAATGAAGATAATGATACACAAGGAGACCTATCTGTTCGTCCTAGGAAAACACCTGCATTAAATCCAAATGCAATTTACCTTTTGGACACTGATAGACTGTCAGGAAAAAGAGTGTATAGAACCCCCACCTTTACTTGTAAACTCAAATATCAGAAATAAGAAAGTTTGCTGAAAGAGATAAAGCAAGTCCAATTTGGCCATTCAGATGGACAGTCCAATACAGAGGGTGTGTGACACAAGTAAACAGAGGCTTCTGGACAAGTGCATACCATTGAGGAAACACTAGAAGGATCATTAAAGGCCAGGAAGCAGCAGAAAAGAATGAGCCCCGTCTAGGACACTCACCCTCACGCATCCTTTCGCTCAAATTGTTGATGAAACTTTTTTTACATTTATTTACATATGTGTTTTCAGTGTTTGAGATACATACCAAATGAAAAAATAAAATTGTTCGAATTCATTAAAACAATTTTTTGAGCAATTTTGATTCTTGTGCATTCATTTTCCTTCGCAATCGGAAATTAAAATATAAATTATAAATCAAGCGGCAAATCAACGCAAGGTAATTGTTATGAATAGGAAAACCCTTTTAAAATTAGGGTATTACATATTATAAAGCAAGTTTTTGGTCTCAATTAACTTAGACTTAAAAACTACGAAAATATTTTATTTTAGAAACTATTAAAATAATTTTTAATAGGTTATATTTTATAACATAATATATCCGTTTGACATATAATAAAATCATATATATAATACCATTAATATATATATACTATAATTATATATAGTATACTACCCATAACAATATACAACTAATATACATATACTAAAACATAATAAAACCCAACCCCTATAAAATAATATACAGACTTAGCTATTCATATTATAATAAACCTACCACATAGAATAAATACAATAATACACGCTAAAACTATAAAAATCGACTATATTACCGTATTATACCATTTCCCTATATAGAACATATAATATAATAATAATAATAATTATATACTATATAATAATAAATATAATATAATAATGTAATAATAATATATATATATATATATTAAATAAATATAAATATAACTATATATATATTATAAATTATATATATTATTATATAAAATAATAATAAATAATATAAATATAACAAATAATAAGTACCACTTAATTCAATATTAAATAAATAAGTAATGATATATAATATAAAATATTATAATATCTATATAATAAATATATATAATGGTCAGAATCATGTACAATCTTTAACTATGAATATATATATTATATATATATATAAACTATTATTATAGATATATTATAGTAAATATAAATATATAAAATAATAAAACTAAAAAAAACGTAACTACCCTATAACTAATATATAACAATATTAATACAAAAAAACTAATAGCTAAACTCAATATATAATATTCTATTAAATAACTAAAATGATACATACATATGACAGGAAAAACTGACTGCAAATTACTATATGAAAGAAAAAGTGTAATTAACCAAAAAACATTTGCAATCGTTCCTGGATTCATAATACTCTCCCTTCGCTATGGAAACAAGAACACATTATTATCCTTGTTATTAAACATTTATACATTTACGCACTCCTAGATATCCGAGAACTTTTATAGATAAGACAATACAAAGCCTCCGAGAAAAAATACAATCACGGAACTTTGCACAATAATCAATGATGTCTGCAGACTCGGTGATAAAAAAAACTCAGAAGAGATAATTAACAAACAAACTTTAGTGGAACGGAAAAGAATAATACATTATTTATTGATATTCCAAAAAAGTCAAGTCAAAAACCATGTCAAATGTCAAAATTTTTAAAAGTGTAATATTTGATCTCCCGCATAAAGACAGATCAATACAGGTTTCTATTTCACATAAAGTATAATTACTAGGCTCGATGCTTAATGGATCTGCACATGGAGTCTTGTATCCACGAAATACTTATCATCTTAACTTACAATCAACAAATTCAATCTGAAAACTATATGTTTCAAAACACTCCGGTAAGAATTTAAAAAGAATGTCATTTATCCAAATAACAGGCATATTTAGTGCTGACACAGAAAAGTTCATATTTCACTTGAAAGTTGCAAACTGCTTGCAAAACGAGGATAACCTATGGTCAGGTCGTTTTATTTTTACTTAACTCCAACTCAGCCTTAAAATTATTTTATCGAAGACAAATAATTTTGCGGCCAGCTTCTAGAATATAGCCAATTTCCACCATTGTAGAGAGAGATTCAGAGCGTATTTAACTTTTTAAAGAATATACACACAGTATGCAAGCTTCACCAAAGATCCTCATTCTATGAAGCAGTTCTGACATGCTGAATGTTTCTCATTCAATCAGAACAACCGATCATAATTTTTCGCGTACAATCAAATGTACCGTCCTAGTATATTGCCTCGAGAGAGCCATCGCGAATGCGGCAATATATAAAAACTACACGCCGAAACTGTACTCTGATCCCATTCCTCTAGCACAATTTTTTGAAAAAACTACCAAAAAATTGAGAACTAGAGTTTAAATAAAAAAAATATTACGGACAAACCTTCAGCAATGATCTGATAGACAACAGCAAAGCGGTATACGTTTTATATTTGCCTTCTTTCGTGAGGAGTCGTCAGTCAGTTTACGAATAAAGAGTACAACCTTTTTCAAAGAATATTACTCATGCACTAAACATTACTTCAACAAAACGGCTAGTTTTATAATATATATTATACTAATGAATATTCATTTCAATGTATAGAATAACGATATTCACCTTGTTGCAAACATTCGAAAGGTCAAACTTAAAAACTTTTAAACTTTTTTACTTGCATTAATACTTTTACAAAAAAGAAAATCTTCTATAATATCAATACCGTTTACGAACCGATCATTGCAAATTAAATGAGCATCCTTATTATTATCCACTGCTTCATCTAATTGCAGCACAAATTCACTTTCATTTTATTTCAATTAACTGATCATTGAGGTCTTCCGCCATTTGTTGGATTCTTCGACTAATAGTGTTGTCAGACAAAGGAACCTTTGAAAGTGCCTACCCGCCGACTCAATAATGATAATGTTCACTAAATCAACTGCAAAAGGTAGAATTAGCTCCTCTGCGATGGTGTGCGGTTTTTTACATTGCGCAATTCTATATGCAACCTTATGTGACGCCAGCAAAGCATTACTTGAAGTTGATGATACCTATCGAGAAAAAGTACCTTTTTGGAGTTTTAATTCTTTCGCCTTCCTATCAAAAAACTTTGAGGTCTACCAATCATATCACGATGATTGGTTTCTATGTGCCTTTTGATCTTACTTGGATTCATGCAGTCAGGTGCTAAAACTTTGAGGCACAATACGCACTGCGGTCTCTGTTCACCCCTAACATCAATGAATCTAAAGCCAAAATTCCAAAATAAGCTTCAATCATATTTACTCAGGACTATTTAACCGTAAATTCATACAAATCATATATTGTCACACCCACATATCTCTTTTCAATTATCTCCACTACGAACAGACAATATCTAATACCAAATTCTCTTATTAAGATTCACAAATCCAAATTTAAATTAATATATAGCCTTAAAAGTATATTGTAAACTAAGACAACGCATCACTTTGCAAACACACATTTATATGTCCACTTCACTACGATTATAAGTGTGTCAACGAACAACACAAACAACTGTAAATTAAATATCCAAAGCTAACATAAATATAAATAAAACCTGATAATTCCAATTTAGAACAAACAAACTAACACACGCGCACAACTATTTACTATTTAAACAAAGAATGTTACGAAGCAGTTAAAACAGTAGTACACAAAGAAGAATTTAATTATTAGCTTAACAACTAAGTAAATCTGTCAAGTTATATATATTTTTTTATTTACATCATGTTTAGAGCATTGGCTTATCACCAGCGAAAGGGAGGCCAAAAAAAAAAACAATAAAAATTAAATAATAAAATAAATAAAAAAATTTACAAAGAAAATAAAAAAATTAAAAAAATGTAAATGGAAAGTAAAACCCACCCTGACCGATCGTGCCTTAAATCGCAATTCCACCAGGGATTTGGCGTGCAAGACGAAATTGGGACTTAAATAGAGGGATAAGAATTAAATATTGCGGTGAGAAAAATTAAAAGAGGAAGGAGTTATCCAATATAACACATGATGTGAATGCAAAAAAATACACACAAGTAAACGAAAAAACAAACAAAAAAAAAAGATACCAGCAACGCAGTGACCTTGAGTATACAATATTCACACAATTTCATGACAGAACAAGCCACCACTTGTGTTACGTCCCAGGGCGACCGCACGTGGTGGGAAAAAAGAGAATGCGAGCAGGCTGAAATCTCATCCGCAGGAGACCTTGCCGTTAGTATATACCATGATAGAAAAGAGATGGAAGGCAGCCTACGTCACGAACGCAGAGACAAGAGGAGCTCAGGCGAGTACGTTAGGAGCGATAATGAGACAAGATCGTATAAGCCTTTCTTGAGCAAATTACAGTTCAACTTCTATCCACATTAAGAAGAGGGTTGACATGGATCCCCAACCAACAAATGTCAGAAACACGTACTTTCCGTAACCAATAAACTGACATATAGCTACTATAACAATAATACAATACGCAAACCCTAATACATAGTACTATAGGAAGTATAGATCTTACTACGAGGTATATACTATCTAACATACTATATACTATTCACCCCATACTATAATATACCTATATACTATACCCGCATATAATAAAATACACCACAATATTATATTAATAACTAACACGTATGATAGGTATACCGTTACAAATAACGCCATAATATCCTAATACAAATAAGGGTACTACTAAAAAACGGCAAATAAAAGTTACTCGCATCGCACCAAAAGGTACGTAATGTAAATAAAGGCTATGTAATAACCACTCATAATCCTATAAACATGATACACCTATAATAAATACATAACATAAGTCGCCCTCCTCGAATGACATAAATATAAACAAATATACTAAAAAAAATAAGTAAAAAAAAAATACTATAAATATAAATATATAAACGAAAATAAATATTTCTCAAAAATATAAATAAATATACTTAACACTACCACACTAAAAATATAAAATGACACAGGTACAATATGTAAAAAATAATATTATATAATATATAACTATATAATTATAAAATTAAACCCATATAATATATATAAATATAATAATATATATATAATATTAACACTTAAATATTTAAATAGGTTAACTCATATATATTATAATTAAAAAATCAAATCACTCTATAATAGCCAAGAGGCGGCTAATAGATATATATATATATACCTATATATATATCCTAATTATATATTAGCATATAAACATAACATATATAAGAAGAATATATATATATAACTTTAATATATATATATACATATAAATCATACTATACCAGCAGTAACTATATAAGTATAATAACTTGTAATATTAGTATCACGAATAAACCGTATAATACGTATCACTACAAGTACTATATAATAGTATATAAATATAATATTATATATATATATATTGATATATATACTATATATATATATATATATATATATATATATATATATATTATAATAATTATATATATATATATATAATATATATACTACTATATATAGTGTATATATATTACTATATACTTATATTTTATAATATATTATATATACTATTATATATATATATTATATATATTTA
Source organism: Trachelipus rathkii (assembly GCA_015478945.1). Classification (NCBI taxonomy): domain Eukaryota; kingdom Metazoa; phylum Arthropoda; class Malacostraca; order Isopoda; family Trachelipodidae; genus Trachelipus; species Trachelipus rathkii. Next base: position 16,473 of record JABUQX010013251.1, on the reverse strand, counting down.
TTTATCATATATATATTATATAATACATAATATATATATATATATATATATAGATATATATATTATATATATAATACTATATATATATATATATTACTATAATATACTATATCTAATATAATTATATTATATATATATATTATATATATATAATATATCTATAATATATTATATATATATATATATATATATACCTATATATATATATACTATTATATTATATATATAATCGCTATATATATTATTAATGTATATATTAATATTGATCTATACTTTATATATATATATATACTATATATATATATAATTATATAGATAATAATAATAGTAGTAACTAGATTGATGATATTATATATATAATAATATATATATATATTGCGACCATATATAATAATAAACCACTTATAATCAAATAATATACTGAATAATAGTCCGGAAGATACTAAACGGGTATCAAGTCAAAAAAAAAATACGTAAAGCATTCCTATAACTCCAAATATACCGTAAATATAACATCACGTATATAGTAAAATATATACAAAAATAATTCCTTAAACAAAACAAAATAATAACTATAACATTATAATATATACATATATTATATATATAGATACTATATATATATTATAATAAAATAAATAATAGACAAAAATAATATAAAATATACGAATGAAATAAAAATATAATACTGTACATATAGTTATATATATATATATTACTATATATATTAATATTATATATAATAATATATAATAGAAAATATAAAATATAAGATAAATTATATATTATAAATATAATAATAAAAATTATTAATATATAATAGCTACAATCAAGTCACAATAGCTAACTATAATACCCCTCCACTATATACTGCACCCGCCCCCCTACCCTACCTCTCGCTAACCTCTATATCTAGCTACCTACTCTCAACTACTACTAACTATTACCAATAAATTATTATAACCTACACGTCACACTCAAATTAATATGTACACTAACTACACCCAGGACAATTGCAAAAACACTTATTTATATATATATTTCAAGAATAATATTTAACATAATAATATACAAAGAACACACCGTCCCCCACTCATTCTCAAATATACAACCCTATGTACTCAATCGCAGAACTATAGTCCCCACCTATAGATATAATAACATAGTACACATACGCTCACATAAATAACCTAAATATAACATAACTAATATAATACTTACCTTCTACCCCAGAGTTAAGATATTGCTATGAATATATTTGAATTATCATCTACTGACGAAATATACGGAATACAATAACTAATTATAGTATAACTGATATATAGTCCATAAGAGAATATAACCTATATATATATAGCTTCAACTCTATTATATAAGGCCATAGAGTAGTGTATATTAATAGACTCAATGATCACTCAAAACTATATATTAGAAACAGCGAATGATGTATACCATCGGACGACCACCCTAAACCCCCAAAAGCTCCAATGCTCACATTTATAATTATAATATTATAGTTTTAATCTATGATCTATTGATCCAATAATCTACCGAGCTACTGATTCTATATATAATAGTACTATATTTATATAACATATCATATAAATAATAATATACTAACTTAATAACTATATAAATAAGAATAGCCAATAATATAAATAAAGTACAAATAAAATATCAATAAATAAGAAAATAAAATAGATAAAAGCCAAAAATATAATATCAATATAGAAGAAAAATATACATAAGTAAATTAAAAATATACCAAAATATAAACTAGCATAAAATAATACAATATATTTCCACCTACCAACAAAAAAAATATAATACCACCTCACATAACCATATACCTTTTTAATATTAAACTCTGAGAGAAGAAAAATAACAACTATAGATGTCAATTTTTTAAGTCTTTTTTATTACTGACCAATAACAAAACCTTCTCCATTAACTGAGAAGCCATTCCAGGTCATTAGAGAGGCCGCGCAGCACACAGCAGTCTTGAAAACCACTTAGACCTAATGTAAGACCGTAGCGCACTCAAATTTTAGTCGCTTAAAATTCACCAATTGATTTTAATTGCACGAACACGACATCCCTGCCTATTCAATAATTCATCACAAGCATCAGTATCGCAAAAGCCTATGGATCAATTTAAAACTAATTATAATCACTTAATAATTTAAATTCAAGGACCTTGTTCTACAAGCTGTTCTACCATCTAACAATTAAACATGTACATCATACCATTACTCTTAACAACGTTTACTATCAGCAAAAACCCACTAACTTACACCATCCCTGCCACCACTCATCTCAATCTACGCAATCGTCTCAACATAAGCTTCTATCCCTTACAGAGTTGCCAACCAACGAAGAACACAAGATCAATCGCGACCAGGAAAAAATCTTCCTACATTCAGATACAAAGTTTCCTCTCAGTAAATATCAACCAATTTTCCCACTCCTCTATACTCACAATTCTACACAGATAATAATACATAACAACACCCATCAATCCCAACGCCCCCCCATTTATAAGATTTTTTATAAATACCACCTCAGATCCAGTTATTCAATTAGATATCAACAAGGAGAAAAAAATTAAGATAATCTCTTTGGCTTCATTCCTCTTAAACAAATATTTAAACAAGAAATTAGTATTACTTCCATTTCATAATTCTTAACAAAGCTTCACTATTCAGTCATACATATACTAATTGATTTCGATTCAAGGAAAGATATAACCTAACCAAACACACTATACTCACTTGAATCACATGCCAATTAGAGCTTCAACTAGTAATTTTTCGTACGTCTGTTATGCAAAATCAATAAAACCTAAATACAATATTCTTCTTCTCCCATAAATCATTTTCTCAATTAATTTGTTTCAATTAAAATTTGTAGTAGTCTGGTAATATTTGAGACCATATCTAGAAACGCAACCTTTTCTTCACCATAATCAGTCCTTCAGTCAACTCGACATCGGATTCTACTTTTGAACAAAATTACTAGGTGTACATGATCTCTTTACAAACACTCATATAAACTAATTCCTTTATAATTCCATACAGATAATACATACAGTTATCCTCTCCCTTCCCCTTGATTTATACATGCAAAAAGTAGAATATAATATTGATCACAGACTCCTCTCCAATCCCTCGGAAACACCTACTACATCCAAATAAACGCATGCTACACAATCTTTAGTACCAAAATTCAATGCAATCTACACCATCTCGAACATCTCGCTTATCTGTGATCATTCTCAGACTTAAGGTAATTTCTTCGAAATCATAACTATACCATATGCCAGAATGTATAACCATTCTCTCAACTTCTTAACTCACTCTCCCTCAATTACCCTCATTACGGTTACCTAATTATATAACTCTCCTTACTAAAGCTAACAGCTCCTTCTCCATTCTCCTTCCAACTGACCAAATTCCCACACGCAATTCTACGTACTGCGGCTTCTCTCTAACTGTGCCAATTAAGTATACTTCAAACATATTTCGAAGTGTTCTTATGCTACAAACTCCCGTTCACATCCATTTCTTCAGTCGAAATGCAGCCTACTCCATAAATTTCATATATTCCAAAGCAGATATCCCCTTATTCTAAATTTTAATATTTTCGGCGCTTTCCTTCCGTATAAAGAAATAGCTTTTCTAATTCCCTTATGTATAATTCCTATTACATTCATTCCTCCTTCACAAAACTATATTCTATATATTTAACCACTATTTTCCTCACTAAACGTATGCACCTTTTAGTATTTCATTTTCTCCCATATCTCATGTATTAATAATTCTAAATCTTTCTGTTTGAACTTCATTCACTGGTCATTTTAGTACATATTTCATAAACCACGTTCCTTTTTTCTTTTAGCCGCTTGCAACACTTATATTCAATTCCTCAAAAACTCATTGATTTAACCATATTTCTTACTTTCTCCTTACTTATAGCAGTAATCTCACAGACTTCTATTGCCAATACTGTACCTAACAAAATCGTTTATCCTACCCATTATATGCTCTCAGATTTTAGTCTCAGTATATATAAATAATTATTAATTTAATTTATATATAGAATTTATTTGTATACTAAGTTATTCAATTAGTTTATTATATTTTTATTTGTTATAATATATAATATAATATAATTAATTATTATATTATATTATTTAATATTTATATATTAAATTTATTATTAATTATTATTATATAATATATTATTAATAAATTATTATTTTAATTTATTATTTATTATATAATGGGTTCGGAGCTTCATAATCATCATAATAATAAATATAAGAATATGTGCTTACTTTGATTGAGAAAAGAATTCTTCAAGAAAATTGTAATGAATGAAAATCTATTGTCTTTATAGTTAGAATTATAGACTGTTCCCAAGCATAGCTCTTGTATTCATATTTGAAATTATTTTGTAATCCTACTAGAAATTTAAGATTATAAAATTTCATTATAGTTGAAGATTCGTTTTAATATGCTTCTCGTCTTTCCCTATTTGGGTGGATAATATTAAGAATTCTTCCTCGAGATTTGATTTTGAAACTAATCAGGTGAAACCATTGAAAAACATAAATTTAATCAATAATTAATAATATAAATTTTAAATTTATTAATTAATAATATAAATAATATATAAATATATAATTATATATAATTAAATATATAAAATAAATAATAATAATTATTAATATAATAAGAATAATAATTATTAATAAAGAATGCAAATAAATAAATAATATAAAAAAATAAAGATAATAGTATTCCTTCATATTTACCATGAGCAGAAGGGAGAAAATAATAAAAAAAGAAGTGCAAATAAATAAAAATAGACGCAAGAATTTAATATTTTTAAAGGTCCATCAATAAACCCAATTTAATAAAAAAAAATAGACGCAAGAATTAAATATTTTTAATACATCATATAAATAAAATATATGTATATAATATATTAATATATAGTCAATTATATATTATATAATATTATATATAATTCTATATGTATATACATAATTGAGTTAAAACTGTTAGAGAATGTCCAAAATAATCAATTTGAAAGATGATTTATACAGAAAAAACAAAGGTTAGAGAAATCACTAATGTTCTTTATATAGGGTTGACGTTATGTCAAGAGGGAGCGACATTCTTTTCATATTTACCAAAATAAGACTTTAGAATGTTCAACCACTAACCAATCAATACAATAAAGAGACATAAGTCCATTTAAATTTATAAAATGACTTTAGCACGTAACTATCCTTGAATAAAAGACATATCTCATTTTCTTGATGTAATTACATATTAACTGGAAACTAATGACCTAAAAAATGAAATTATTCTTCAAAAGTCTATAGAGAAGCAACACAAATCCTAAATACTACACTGGTATTCTACGCATAAAATAATATTTAAAAAGTTCATAGTTACATTTAGCACTACGATAAGCTTAGCGAATATTGCTACGTTGAACAAAACAATTGAAAACAGAAAATTAAAAAAAACATAAAAAAGAATTAAGTAGTCATTAAAATATTATGATATCCCCAAAAAAGATTAATTCATAATAACCAACAGTCAGATCTAAATAAAGCGAAAAAAACCACCTTTTACCAAATTAATGGAAGAAATAAAATCGAAAAACACAAAACATAAAATACACATTAACAATGCAATACATGAATGAATAAAGTACAAAACGCAAAACCTAAACGTAATAACAAAATACAATACTACTAGAAAACCTTTAAAAACCCAAAATCAACAGTAAATAACAATGTCAGCAATCTACGCGCATTCCATGTAAATAATCGTAGCGACAAAATAAATAGTGGAAGTTAGTAAGGAGATCGATCAGTTGAATGATGAAAATTGACGCGCACAAAAATCAGCAAAAAAGCGCAATCTAACAAATAGCAAAAGGTACGCCACAAAAAAGACAAATTCTAAGATTTGGCTCCTTTATTATTCGATAAAAGTCCCTAGTTGGTTATATTTTGTCTACCTCTGAGTCGAATTTTGGGATTCCTTGAATCACAGGGAAAAGTATAGATGAGATTTAGATATCCAATTGGGGTTCGAATACCCCCCATACTCTGCAACGTTGGATACCGCAAGTTCCTTGCGCAGTTTATTAGGATTTCAAGCGTTTGTGACGCTTGAACGTCAAGCGAATTTAGTTATTTTAGATATTGGGGTCGGCAAAGGCCGTTCTTCTGAGGGTTGGAAACGAATAGAAATCCAAGTTACAGATGGTAGACCGACTGACTTGGAATTTCCTAAGGTTGTTAGATCTTGACGCTGAATGTGTCAAATTAGGAATTCCTGAGGTCAGGGAAGTCGATTTTGAAGTCAATGATGCATTGGGAGCAGGGAATCCAAGTCAAATGCCGACATGACTTGGATTTTCTCTGAAGGTGTTAGTTTTTGACTCTTATGGCTTCAAATTAAGCGTTACTGGGGAAGACGAGGCGTTTTTCTGAGGTTCCGGAGCCAGAAAATCCAGGTTAATGGCCGACATGACTTAGAATTTCCTAAGGTTATTAGATTTTGACTCTTGAGACGTCAAATTATGGGTCCCTGGGGTCGTGGAAATCGGTTTGGAAAATAGAGAGGCGTTTGTAGCAGCAAATCCAAGTCAAATGCCGACATGACTTCAGTTTTCTCTATAATCGTTAGATTTTTACGCTTGATGCGTCAGGTTAGGGGCCCCTAAAGTCGGTGATTCCAATTTTGAGGTCAGATTGACCGATTTTGAGTTGTTAGAAGGGTTAGGAACCCGTCTTATAATCCACACTTTTCTTTTCCCTTAAATTTAGGGTAGTTCTAGTTGACGTATCCCACCAAATTTGCTACCCCATTATCTGGTGGTGATGCCTACCTTGGCGGAGCCAAGTATTCACGGCGCTACGCCCATGTAAGTATGGGGCTGAGCCCCAAAACTTGAAAATTCTCGTAGAAGGATAAAACTTGGAGAATATATAGAATAGGAAGGAGAAATGCACGAATTGCATAAGAGAAGAAGATGGAGGAAGGAGTTGGAGTCGGAACATGCACCGGTGCTGGGGCCGGTGCGGTACTGAGTTAATAAACAATATTGGTATCGAAATATATGTGAATAAGGTCATAGCTATCGAATATGATAATTTCAGAAACATCAATGGTGTCTGGAAGCCCTCGGAGGGATCCCCAATTGGAATAAAAGAAGAAGAAATGCACGGAGTGCATAGGAGAAGATGGAGGAAGGAAGAAAATAGATTATTCTAGAGGAAACAGATGTGGTAATGAGATGGGGGACCGAACCAGAAAACGGAGGTTTACCCTTAAATTGGTTTAACCCTTAAAAATATAATGAATTCAGCTATTAATTACATGCGTATTCATATGTCGTACCATATTATATGAATCTTAGCGCAAGGAGCTTATTAATTATAAGGCCTCTCTATATATATTTCTTAATATATTGTCTATCTTAACCTAATGCAGCATTACTGTTCCCATGGCTTAATCTCTTCAAACATGTACAGTTCGTCATTTGTACTGCATCGCGCAAATATAATTCTTTTTCTATAGGTTGAAGACTGACATTTATATTTTCAAATCTCATTTTCTTTTTATAAACGTCAACTAACATACTTTTTCCTAAGTTGATAAATGTATATTTTGTTTGCTATTTGTAAGTTTCATTTTACATTTATACTTTGTGTTTGTTTATTTTGTGCTTATTTAAAAAAATTTAGTTAATTTTCAGTAATTTTTATTTTTACTTTTATTTACTTTTTTTTAAGTTATTTTGTTTTAAAACTTTTTTTATCTATTTACTTTAATTTTATTTATTTTCAAGTTTTTTTAGTTTTTTGATTTTATTTCTTTTAAAAAACATTTTTTTAAAAAACTTATTTACTTTTTTTTATTTGTTTAAAACATTTTATTTTTTACTAAAAATTTTATTCCTTTTATGTTTATAACGTAAAAAATTTGCATTTTACTGACCCTAAAGCAGTAAATCAGTAAATGAGTAAAGCAAACCACCCACCCCTCCCCTCCCACCCATCCAGATCTAATGATCTGTTGATCTATCGATCTATGCATTCATGTCATATTCCATGTATCATTTTGTATAAACATAACAAAAAATTATATTTAGTACAAAGTTAAGTTAATGTTTACGACACTAAAGCAATTAAAGCCGTAAATCAAGCTAAACAAATCCCAACCCTCCCATCCCCTCCCTTCCATCCATGGTCTATTGAGCTATTGATATATTGATCTATTGATCTACTGATTCAAATAATGTATGAAATTTCATTATTGACCCTAAAATAGTTAAAATTAGCTACATTAAAGTTTCAACAACCATCAGCTGTTACACATATCAACAACTACAATCATTATAGTAAAAACATACATACTGCATACCATGCGTTACATAATGCCTCGAATTCAAACAAGTTTTCAGGTTAAGTACAATAACATAAGTAGCTAACATTGCATTATAACTCCGAAACAACACTCTTATATAATCTTGAACATTTGTTAGGCTATTTAACATTGTAATATTTAGTATAACCTAACAAAAATTATCAAAACCTATCCCATCTGTCATTCTGACCAACGAATAAATGCTAACATAACAAAGTTTATACTTCAATAAGGCTAACATAACATTACATGAATTAAGAACATAATGTATATCAACAAGCCTAATACCTTACACACGAATAAACTACTAACAATAACAAGTTCAAAGTGTAATATCGATAAAGTACTTAACATTACATAGCAAAACCTTAGCATTTCACTGATTTTTCATCATATCTATCATATATCAACGTTAATTTCATATTAACATGGTAATATTTAACAAAACTTAGCAAAAGTATATCCTTACCTAACCTGTCTAACATTCTGAACTAAGAGTAAATGCTACACACACATACACACACATTAATTATAGAGACAATTTACTTGATACATTATCCAACCAAACCTCACACTAATTTACTGATCATTTGAATGTTATTTCTATAACGTCAAGCATCTGTGTTTCATTTTCTAAACGTTGTTGGAAAAATTTTATATTTTTCACTTATTTAACATAAATATTTCTTTTCCTTTTAAATTTTCTTTTAAGTTTTTATTATTCTTCTTTACATTTACATTTTGTTAAAAGTTTTACTTATTTGTTTTGTTTGTTAAGTTTTATTTCTTAATTTTTTTTTATTTTTATTTATTTTTTTAAAGAAAAATTATTTTGGTTTAAACATCATTTTATTTATTTATTTATTTTTTTTTCAAATTTTATTTATTTTTTAATTTTATTTATTTTTTTTAAAATATATATTTTTTATAACTTTTATTTATTTTTATTTTATTTGTTTAAAACATTTTGTTTTTACAAAAAAAATTATTATTTTTGTATATAACGTAAAACATTTGCGTTTTACCGACCCTAAAGCAGTAAATCGGTAAATCAGTAAAGCAAACTATCCACCCCTCCCATCCCATCCATCCATGATCTATTGATCGATTAACCTATTGTTCTATTGATCTTTTGATCTATTGATTCAAGTCACATTTCGGGTATCGTTTTGTAAAAACATAACATAAAAATAAGATCTTTGAATAAAATATCATATTAAAGTGTAATAGTTTACTGAATCTAAAGCAGTCAAGCAATAAATCAGTAAAGCAAACCAACCACCCTTCCCCTCCTGCTCATCCATGATCCATTGATCTACTGATCTATTGATTCACGTCATGTTTGAAGCTTCGTTATTGATAATAAAGAAATAAAATAACTAACATTCAAAGTTTCAACCTACCACTTGCTGTTAACATATCAAACTCAATCATTACTTTACAAAGCATAACATACCTAACATCCCATTCATATGAATAAACTGTTATCATTATCAAAGTTATCAGCTAGACAACAATAAAGTAGCTAACATTGCCATGCATAACTCAACTTTACCCTGCTTTTTCCATCATATCTATATCACATCAATGTTAATTTAACATTGTAATATTCAGCATTACCTAACAAAATTTATCATAACCTATCCCATCTGTCATACTGAGCAACGAATAAATGTTAACATAACAAAGATTAAGCATCAATAAAGCTAACATAACATTACATGAGCTAAGAACAAATGTACAACAACAAACCTAATACCTTACGCACGAATAAACTACTAACAATGACAAGTTCAGAGTGTAATATCCATAAAGTACCTAACAATGCATAGCATAAACTGATCACACGACTGTTATTTCTATACGTCATGTATCTGTGTTTCGTTTTCTAAACGTTGTTGGGAAATATTTATATTTTTCACTTATTTAATATAAACATTTCGTATTCTTTTATATTTTCTTTAAAGTTTTTATTATTCTTCTTTATATTTATATTGTGTTAAAAGTTTTATTTATTTATTTTGTTTGCTGTTTTATTTCTTAAGTCTTTATTATTTTATAAGCTTTATATTATAAATTTTAATTATTTATTTTAAATTTTTATTTTAAAACTTTTTTATTTATAAATTTTATATATTTTTAAAAAAAAAGCTTTTAAAACCTTAGGTTCTACTAATTTTTTATTAAAAATATCTACTTTATTGGCCCTAAAGCAGTAAAACAGTAAAGCAGTAAAGCAAGTCATCCACCCCACCATCCCGTAACTACATTATCTATTGATCTGTTAGATGTTATAACACACTAAACATGTCAGAAGTTATAGTTAAAAAAAAACGAAAATATAAATTTTGCTACCCTTTGGAGTTTTTTGATCTATTGATCTATTAATTCAAATCATATTTTAGGTATCTTTTTTGTATAAACAAAATATAAAAATAAGTTCTTTGTTTTAACATACCTTATCATATAAATTTATGAAACCTTTCCTCTAATAAATTAATGACATTTCTGAATAAAATATTCATAATAAAATTGAACATAGAACAAACTCTAATCAACTACATGCTGAGCTATTATCATAGTGTTTCATAACTTATCTAGCATACCTTACATATGAATAAATGCTAAACACCGACAAGTTCACTGGCACAAATCAGGTAAAACGTAAATCACTATTAAACTTAACATTTTCACACTTTTTTCCAAAGCATATCTCTAGCATACCGATGATTCATTGGAAACACTATCATAGTACATGTTTAACAAAACTTTAAAAAATTACCAGAACTTAACTATCTATCAATTTTTTTGCCGAATAACTGTTAACAAAACGTTTAGTTTTATAAAGATAACATAACATAATATTTGAACCTTGAACTTTTAACACTACGTTACTACGTACGCCAGATACCTTAGAATGACATTGACCACAGTAACTATTCTAACAAAGCTTAAAAAATATTTTATTGATAACGTGACCTCATCTTTATTACGGCAACGAAATAAATACGAATTGA
>JABUQX010013250.1:35000-39732 GCA_015478945.1 Trachelipus rathkii | reverse complement strand
ATGTTTAAATAAATCTTTTTACATAAATTAAGTCGTCTTGTATTTAAAAACAGAATGGAACACTGAAAATCATTGACAGGAAGAAGCATATATTTAAATTGTCACAAGGAGAATATATAGTACCAGAAAAAATTGAAAGTATATATTTACGATCACCATATGTCGGTCAAGTCTTCGTTCACGGAAGGAAAGTTAAAAGTAAGACAAAATATTTGTATTTATTGAAAAATTTGTGTGTAAAATGTCATATTTAAATCTTTCAAAAATTTTGAGTGCGAGATACTGATATAAATGCTAAAATGAGTAAATAGAGTGTGAGTTTCAGTGCTCAGGAGAGCTATACTGGAAAAGGTAAAAATATATATACTTTTGAAGACGGGGCGGAAAAGGATCGAAATTATTCAGAGTAAAAAAAAAAAAAAAAAAAAAAAAAAAAAAAAAAAACTAACAACTAGCTACCTTTTAACGTCTTTATCCCCATGCAGGGGTGTAACACGGGGGCCACAGGGAAATAGAACCAGCAGTCTGGATAACTCAACCAGCCCATCAACGTTCGGCAAATCCGTTTTCATTTGCCCCCAGTTTAGATAAAACTCCAACTTCCAACTGCTACGCGGAGGATTTGAACCAGCGTCCCTCTCGTAATGAGAGCGGCGGCGACTCAACCTCCTGCGCCGCGAGATAAAGGTATTATTATAAATTAGTCAATTTTCTGAAAATATAAAAGTGTTTAGTTTAATATTTTAGTTTGAATCTTAAGAAAATTTTAGGTATAAGTTCTTGGCTATAGTAAATGATACAATTCATGAATAAAGTTTTCAAAATTACTAAAGGAAAGTAATTTAAATAATATGGTGAGGGAATTAGTGGCCTTGACAATGGTGACAAGATCATTTAGTCAAAATTGGAGCAAAGAAATTGTGTTATTATAATTTAAGTCACCTTGGAGAGTAAATATTATTTTAATCAAAGCTAAGAATTAAGTAGGATCTGGAGAGGTATAAAGGAGGGAGAGAGGAAAACTTTAAGACGATAAACAGACTAGCAATGATCAGAGAAAATGGAAATAAACGGTGCACAACAGAGATTGGAAAGGTGAAAAATAAGGGGTATCTAAATGATCATAATAAAGCTGTTAAACAATAGTAATCTCATGTCTGAAAACTTGCTTATAAGCTTAATGAACATTTACATTTTTCATAATTCCTTACTGTGTAGTGTATATATTTTATTCAATACTTGTCAAAAGGTTTTCTGACATTCAAACTTCTTGGCCACTAGAGCTACTTTCTTCCTTTGTTTGTTACACCAGTGGTCTCCAAAGTGGGGTACGCGTACCCCGGGATCGAAGGTGGGCTAAACTGAAGAATTCGTCTGACCAAAAATATTTTCTATCTTTTAAAACGATCATTCGATATTTTCTGTATCGATCGTACCTGATACCTATACCTAGCACAAAAATCAACATCTGGTCTACAGTTATGTTTTGAAAGAGATAGATGCTAGCAGATTCACTGCAGGTGATATCAAAAAATAAATATTTAGTAAAAATATTGTGAAATTTAAAAATAATAACCAGTGTATGCTTTTCCGAACATTATCAGATGAATTTTGACCAAATTTAAGAGTAAATGGATTTATCAAATTATTTTAGCATTTACAGGAACAAACTCTGTCAGGGTTTTTGATTTAACGTAAATATGAGAGTTTTATACGACCGTATTAGATATTCTGTGTATGCGAACCACTTTATTAAGGTTTTATGGCAGTTACTGATTTTTAAGGTCTATTGCTTTTATATCATCAAATATGTTTTGACTTTTTTTTTAATAAATCTAGTGCCTTCTTGATTTTTTGAGTTTGCAAAAGTTAGAACCCAATACATCGAATGGATTTGCTATGTTTTTTAGCATTGTTTATTTTGTACAAATGTAGCAAAAGTATCAATGTACGTTAATTTAGTCCAAAAACAGTGTAGAAGGGTTAACTTTTTCCGTGAGTATATATATAGATATATAATATATATATATATATATATATATATATATATATAATATATTATTTTATTTATTATATATATATATTATATATATTATAATATTTGATACATATATATATATATATATATATATATATATATATGAATGGCAACACGTTTTATTGAAATTTTGCCGAGACGATGATCGATGACCGATAGAGCAAATTTTGACGAGATGACGGATTAATTGAAAAAAAAACTTTTAAAAAATTTCAAATCTTTCTTTATTTCTTTCTCTCCTTTTCATAATAATAATATATATATATTATTATATATATATATATATATATTATATTATATAATAATTATATATATATATTATATATATTATATATATATATATATTATATAAATAAAAAATTATATATATATATATATATATAATATATATTTATTATATATATTATAAAAAGAGTGTAGCAGGAGGGGGGGTTTAACCTCCCGAAATTATTTTAGACGATCAAAATTTTTGAATTCCTTAAATTCAATATAATAATAATATATAATAATAATTAATATAATAATATAATAATAATAATAATAATAAATAATAATAATAAAATAATAGTTATCAATGAAAATAAGTATTTATTAATGAAATGAGAGAGCATGTTATGTGGTCCTTAACGATGTGCTTAGGTAATCGGCTGTTTCCTCATACATGTATAAAAATATTTAGACAGGGACTTAAATGTAAGTTTCCAAGTTGCGATGATGCAAATTGGCTACCTTTAATAAGGAATATGATGGATTAAAAGATCGTAAAAGATGAAGGAGGGACTGTGTAATCGTTGTGGATGATGCAGGTTCATTCCTTCTTCAGTCTGAATTTCTTTCCTCAATCCATTCCTTTCTAAAACTAATCTTTTTTCCGTATATCCATGTATCGATCGTGCTTCATCTCTGCCATCAGGCTGAGAACGGCCTATTCGTGTGGAAAAAAATTCCTTCTCCTAATCATCGTAATTTCATTTCAGCTAGAATCGTGCAGGATACTCTCGACGAGCAAAGCGGGCTTCATCAAAAGAAAGTGAGCTAACCTCCTTGTTCATCTACTGACAAATCTTTTATCTCTAGCAACTTCTGTAAGATTTGCCTTTCCTCCCTCTTATTCGATCTGAATGATTTGTGTGCTAATCTCCAACTGAAAGCTGATCTCTGTCGGCCCCTCGCTCATATATTCGTCATGGGCTCAATACTAGCACTTTCCCTCCCCAGTGTTGGAAGCTCTCACATTCCAACTATTCCGAAAAAAAAGAAGCCGCCTTCTAGCCTTCCAACTATCGCCCTAGAGCTCTCACTTGTATTCTATCTAAGATCTTTTGAACTCTTCTCAACTCACTTCTTAACATCATCTGGAAACTCACTCCATCGCCAGTACGGCTCTCGTTGCACGAGTCTACTGGCGATATACAATTCCCAATCTAAACCGATTATGGTTTTTTCGCTCTTAGCAACCGTTAACGGGGGGAGGTAGGAAACTTCTTGCGGTGGTGCGCTTTGATTGACATTATCCAAAGATTTACCGGTATGGCAACGCGGTCACTGCATCTCCAAGCTCCCCTTCCCTTTGGGTTTCCTCCTTCTACTTTGCTTGACTTAGCTTTCTTTCAATCGCTCAATATCGCTGTTGTTATGGCGGCGATTTCTTCTTTTCCGTGTCAATCAGTGGATGTTCCCTCACCGGTTCTGTTTTTCTCGCTACTTTTCATTAAATGATCTTGCTCACCGTGCACCTCTAACTTATGCCACTCGTATTCCGGATGACTCGAACCCTTCATTCTTGACTCATCATCAAATGTCTACATCCCACGTTTTACTTCTGACATTGCACTACTCGTCTTAATCTTCCCGATTCCATTCTCGCTGATTGATAGAAATAACTTTGTGAATTTCTTCAATTCTTTAAAAAAACTCAACTTTTTCAAATCTCCTTCTCCCCAAATTACCTTCTACTTTCTGGTCTCTTCTCTTCGACAGGCTTTTTTTGTCGTCGTCTGCCGGTGGACAAATATTAAACAATCCTTGCTCTTAACATGAACAAAAAAAGTCTTTGAACCTCCACCATCCACTTTTACGATTGTAGGGCCTCAAAGAATTGGAAGTTTTGTTTAGATGTGGGACTTTCCTCTTTTCTCAGTCTGCTCCGCTATACAAACTCATCCGCCCATGTATGGAGTACTGCTCTCATATCGTGGTGCGAGGGGGCTCTGGTATTCACCCGACTTTTGGACGAGGGTCGGAGTTCAACGACAAAAGACTTCATAAAGCTGTTCTGTACTTTCCAGTTCACTTGACCCTCTATCTTTGCGAGGCCGATGTGGGCTTTATCCTCTATCCTATAGAGTACGCAGCTGCAAGTGCTCGAACGGGAACTTATCACTCGCGTACCACCACCTTACGACGCCTTCGGTCGCACAATAGGTGCTGTATCTTGGCACGAGTTTGTGTTGATATTGCTAACTCCAGGCTAGTTTGCTTGGTGCTCCTTCTTCCACCACCTCTGTTTTGGTGGAAATCTCTTCCATCTTCTTTTCCACTAAATTTAATCTCCACTTTAAAGCCTGCGTCGTGCCTCATATGCGTAATTTTTGCTAGGGTGAACTTTTGAGAGTACTACACCCCCTCACTTATAGGGCTCTCTGGCCAATCCGTGGAGTGGTGTTACAACATGTAAAAAAAAAAAAAATCCAT
>JABUQX010013250.1:0-32500 GCA_015478945.1 Trachelipus rathkii | reverse complement strand
GTGATCACTATGGGAAAGTTCTTCACCAGTGTGATTTAGAATTTATTAATGTTATTGGTGAACTTATTAATGTCTGTAGAAGGAATAAAGTCTCCAAGATCCATTTCTTAGACGGGGAGTAACTAAAGTCTTGGAGGAAACTTATATAGTTATTCCAAATAACTGCAAGTTTTTTAGTATTTAAACTTCACCAATTAAGCAAAATAATAGGATAGAGCTGCAGTTAGGGTGCCGTGAATTCTGTGAATACCCATATATGAAAGGAAAGTTGTCGTTTTGAGTGTTAGTACGCCGAAATTGAAATGATGAAATTGAGATGGTTTGGTCATATGCAAAGAATGGATGATAGTCGGTTGGTTAAGCGGATGTATAGTGGAGTATGCTGGGAATCGATCAGCTAGGAGACCAAAGAGAAAGTGGATTCAGTCAGTAAAGGAATACCTGAAGAGAGGAATGTGAGTTTCAAAGACAGCGCGAGCAGAATGGAAAACAGGCCAAAGGTAATGGACCCCACATTGACGAGATACCATTGTGAGGGTTCGTCGTAGTATTGTGAAGCCCTAGGGTGGATTTTTTTTTATCGCGACGACCTCTCACTTAAGGTTATGAAGGGGATTTTAGGGAGGGAGGGCTTTCCTTTCCACTTACATAATCTACATAACTAACCTATTTTCCGTGCATGTTACGTACCATTACCCCACCCACATCTAGTAGGAAGAGAAGGAAGGATTTGGTTTTGTGTGGCGAATCTGAAGAGTTTGAGAGGATTGGTAGAGGGCTTTGAAAATAAAGGTAGATAAGAGTAAGGTTATGGTAGTGAGTGAGGGAGTCCTCGGTGTGAAGTCATGTTAGATGGTGAGCAACTGGAACAAGTGTCTGAGTTTAAATATTTAGGATATATGTTGGATGAAAATGTAACGGATGATGCAGTGTAGTAGGAAAGTTGTGAATGATAGGAAGGTGGATGGTGCAATTAAATCCTTGGTGGATGTAAAGGGACTAAGTTTTGAGTGCGCTAGGGTTTTGCATGAGGGATGTTAGTGAAACTATGGTCTGGAATAAGAGTATAAATATAAGGTACAATAAACGAGAGTACATCGAGATGGTTTGGTCATATGAAAAGGATGAATGATAGTCAGTTGGTAAAGCGGATGTAGAGTGGTGAGTGTGCTAGGAGACTTAAGAAAAAGTGAATTGTCAGTAAAGGAATGCCTGAAGGAGAGGAATGAGTTTGGCAGAGGGGAGAAGAAAGGTGCATAGTAGGAGCGAATGGAGGGGTTTTGCGAGGGGGTATTGTTGTGAGCCTGGCCCTGAGGATGAACCCTACATTGACGAGATACCACAGTGAGGGTCCATCTCAGTCTCGTGAACATCTAGGGTGGATTTTTCTGACTGCGACGAGTTCTCACTTAGAGTATAAATGGGACGGTAAGGGGGACTTTCTTTTCCACTTGCGTCATATTCTTCTACTACTATTCTGTTTCCGGTGTATGCGACGCACCTCACCCCCAAACTGGGGAAATGATGAAATTATTATTATTATTACCCCCCCCCCCCGATAACGTACCCCACCTTGTGGTGGGGGGCTCAGATACATTTTCCGAATTTCGAATGACATCTGCGAATTACTTTATTGTTTTTGGTTGATTCCCCCCCTCTTTTTGTGGTTGTCATTCTTTTCTTCTTCATTTTTTAATTATTTTTATTCCCTTCCCCAGTTTATCTCCCTTCTCCTCTGTTTTCTGTACGTACTAACCTACGTATTCTTGATCTCTCTTCTGAGTCTCCCCATTCCCCTGAATCCTGGTGGCTACTGGGCTGTTATCTATATATGTGTCATATGCCAATCTTAACCTCCTTCCTACGTGGGTGAGGGTACAGGTTAAAAAGTCGTTTTTTTCGCCTTTCTCCGGGCCGCCTATTGTTGGAGACCCAAACCTTGCCTAACCACTGAGGAGGCTGTCCTGCACTTGGGCGCATAACGTTGGGCATCGCGTCTCATCCGTGTGGTGCACAGCTATTATTTTCCATCTTCAGGACTGGACACAGAGTTCCGGGGAGTTTTCCAGAGGCCACACCCATGGCACACCCTACGGGGTGGGGTTTCTAGGAGAGAGGTATTATGCTCTGGGGCTGTGGTGGGAGAGGTTACGCTCCCGGGATTTAAGCTTATATTCATCATTTGGTTAATTTATTTTGTTTATTTATTGCGGAGCAGATATTTTACAGTATTTATTATGGGAAAAAAAATTAACGTTTTCAAGAAAGGAGGCAATCACCATCTGTCGGGCCCCAACTCGACCCCCCCCCCCCCCCTGGCCGTCCCCCCTCCCGACCAGTAGGGGCTTTGATGCCCTCTATTGTATGAAAATGGTTGGTAACTCTCCACCATACCAACCCAATAGCCTCAATTAACGTGGGACTCCATTTCAAGGACTACCGCCGTCGAGAACCAGGTAGGCCTGTTGTGGTCTCAGAATACCTTACCTCTCAAACCTACGTCAATCTCAGAGCCCCCTGGTCAGCAAGGGTCCCATTCCTAAACGCCAGAATAAACCAACTACGACGATCGCTTACCTCAGCCCCCCCCTCCAGGTGTTCCAGGCTTCCTACCCGCTTTATTTTAATTTACATTCTACATCTTCTCGTCCACTGACTTCTGTAAGCCAGCTCATTCTTAGTGATGCTTTGGAGCTGCTCTTCTAACTACTGCGTCACAGGCTACGCCAATGAGGAACGGTTCCATCTTGGTTCGTGCTGCATCTCGTACCCAAAGCAATGTACTTGCTTCCCTATCACATCTGGGGAAGATTCCTATCCTTTCTAAATCTGACGATGTTCGTAACATGTCGAAGGGTACCATATATGCGCCGGAGTTCTGTTCCGATGCTTCGATTGATATCCTTATTTACAGAATCACCACGTGCCTATCACCGACGATTATCAGTTCCCTCCACGTAAGGAGAACCCCTCTACTACAAACCCTAGTCTTTTACTTACCTTCTCTGCGCCTTTCCCTCCATCCAAGGTAAAACTTGGTTTTACAATGCAAACGGTTCGGACTATGTGCCCTTCTCGAGATGTTTCAAGTGCCATAAATTGGTCTCCCCAGACCATATGTCCGACATGTGGGAGTTCTCTCCACCTAAACTGTGACAAAAATCCTCCATGTTGTCCTAACTGCAAAGGCCCACACCCAGCCTCCTCTGTCCACTGCCCCTTCTTTGCCTTGGAGAAGGAAATCCTTGGGCAGTGCGCCCTTCATAAGTATGACCGTCGAGAGGCTACCCGCCATGCGAAGGAGAAACTGGCTCATCTTCCTCTTTCTTATGCTGCGGCAACGATCACTGCATCTGTGATTGCCTCTAACATTGCCCATCGCCACCGTGCGTTGTGTCCGGAACTTGTTCCACTTTCACGTTCGACCATTCAGCCTTCCGTGCCTGTTAACGGATCACCTGACATGGTTTTCCTGTGACTCTGGACAATTGTCCTCCCAACTCTCGTAACATGGTCCGCCGGACCACTCGTCCTTCTTCGCTGACACACACGACCCTTTCTCATGTTCCTCAACTTGTAGGTGTCCATGCAGCTCCCAAGGGAATATCCGATTTTGCGATTTATTCCGCTTCTGAGGTCGATGGCAAACGTCCATGTGCATCATCGGAGCCCACCTGCACCATCTCCCGGAAACGACCTACTTCTGTTTCTCCGGGGAAACAACAAGACCCTCTTAACCGTCGCGAAAGTCTGTCCAAGGGTGGATCTTCCCAGGCCAGACATCCGTACTCGCTTGCATATCGAGCCACGGACGAACCTTTCACTGGGACCGTCTCTTCCGCCAAACGAGGCTCGCCGCAAATGACAACCCACGTGGACAATCAAGGAACTGGTTCACCTTGCCCTTCTGATCTTTATATCACACCGCCTAAGAACCGCTTCATCGCATCTACAAATTAAGCGATTCTGAAACTTTCGGATGCCACGATGGAACTCTTCGGACTACTCTTCTTCCATAGGTTGCCACGCTGAATCAGGGGGGGGAGTAATCGATGACCTGCCCGACCGCATCTTCTTCTCATAACTGCGCCGCCTCGATTGTGTGAGAGTGGTTGGCTGCTGGGAAGCAGGAAGAAGGATCTTTCCCCCCTCCCCCTTTACTTGGACCCGTCAGACTACCATCTGGCTCTCTCGGACGGGGATTGCTCCCGAGATTTTGACTGTCTTCCAATGTGTCTCCTATTCACTCCCGCCTACACCATCCTACTTATCCTTTCTCCATCTTCCCAGCCTTTTAGAGCACCTCCTGGAACACAGCCCCCTTTCCCGTCTGTTAAGTCTGGCGGGTCGCCAGTGGAAGAAGTTTCAATGTGGGTGATTGGCCGCTCTTTGAGAAACCCCCCGTAAGCAAGGGGTCCACACAAATTCCATACTGCGTATCTTCGTTTCTCTTCCCCACGGGGTTTGAATTCGGTCGATGGTCGTCAGATGGCTACCACCCTCAGACTTTATCCTGAGAAGACGCCAAGATCACAAAGCAACGTACACTGTCACGATCGTCCTAAACAGTGAATTGCTTTACCGTTTGCACGTTCATCCCAAATAAAAACTGCCGCATATTTACTAATGTAAGAAGGAACTAAGAGATTACTGCCATTCATCCTCATTGGCTGTTTGTTTACGGAAACTACAACTTCGCAACCGAGACCTTTTGCCCTTAATAATATAAACCCATAACCCCTGAATCGTGGGGCCAACGACAGATGGTGGGGACCAGTATTAACTTTTACAAATGCAGTGTCTCCCTACATGCCGTGCGGCTCGTCCTCACTTACACGCGCTTTACATGCTCCAGTGTACTAGCCCAAGCTGTAAATATACTACGAAGCCTGTCTTCAGCCGCCAATGTAGTCTAGTGACTTTAAACCTCCGCCACCCTTATGTGTGAGCACTGTTACGTCCCCCAATTGCCGATTGGATATTAAAGATATTTCAGCAGGTTTCTCTATTGCATGTCTCAACACGAGCCTGTCAACCTATTGAACGTTTAGATTCAGCATTTCTCCTTTGTTGACGTCTCCGTTGTCTGCTTAACTCATCTTTAGATCTTTGATGGGAAAATCGTCCTTCCTCTTGTGACCATATCATCGTGATCCATCCTTCTGCCCTTATCCCAGCAACAACATTATCTTAAGCTGGCGCTACAAACAACAGACTGGTCTTCTTCATCAGCTACTTACTTTCTCCATCTTCCTGCATACTACTCTGTCTCGTCCGAGCGAATGCCTATCATACTTCAGCAAGCAATCCTCCACCATCTTCAACTGGAGACCCGAAATCGTACAACTCCCAGTGAACCAGGAAGTGCTCGGCTAATCGTGACAAAGCGAAATTAATATAGCCTGTATAAAACAGACTCCCAACATTTCCAACTGATTCTGTTAAAGCTTGACAACCAGCATCCCGGCGTATTAATCCAGTAGCGAAACAGTTTTTTCGCAACTACGCTCTTCCACCGTTCTTTCTTCTACGCCTGTATCATCGGCCAAAAAAGTGCGCAAATTTTCACGAAAACACCATGCATACCCACCAGTCATCCTTGTTTAAGGGCCGAACCCTGAGTTTCTTTGCTCGCTGGCGTGCGGACGAGTTGATTACTTCGCGTCTGCTCAGCGCTCCACCTGTACCTTTTCGCTCCTCGTGAGATCCGATCTTTCTAGTTCACTATGGAGGAAGACTTCATATAACAGATTATGCACCAGAGCGAGTTTAAGGACGCCTCAAACTTTGCAAGGAATGGACCCAGCCCTAACGCGCTCCTTCCAGATGCTCGGCATGCTCATTTTTGCCTTCCTTCTCGGCTTATACAATAGAATATGGGTGGAGGAGGTTGAAGGGGTTATATTCTGTCTTGGAATAACCACCATTCAATAGAATAGCTATTTATTAATGTTAGAGAGTGAGCTGCACAAAGTGGTCTCTTCCCGAACACTTGCTTAGGATCGATCGGTGCTGCGCTCCTCACCAGATGCCACAAACTCCCCCAGTGACAATGCCGCGAGCACACTCCGCTCTCCGACTGAAGACTGTAGTAACATGTGTACCGCAGGTGAGAGTTAGGCGCCCACATTTAAGGTCACCGAGAAGCTCACACTCTGTACTCTTATGAGTGCAGAAGTTTGAAGAAGTACGGTACAGGATACAGAACAGATTGGCCCAATAAGAAACTCGATTTATGGTTTGTCTGTGACTTGCAGGTATTCGGAATCACATTGATTGGTCGTATCGTGTCACATTTATAGTCTCGGGTTCACTTTGCTAGAATCTTCAGACAGTGCACCAATTGAAGGGTTAAATTCTGGTCTTGAATAACCCCCAGACAAATATTATTAGATGTTGAAGACGAGGACATTATCACGATAAGTGGCGTTTCTTCCCGAAGCTGCTTATATTCGTCGGTGTCTACAGCACTCTTGCACCGACGCGATCTTCCCTCCCGTCTGGTCTACTGCATATATTGTCCCCATTCCA
The DNA here is from genome assembly GCA_015478945.1 of Trachelipus rathkii. Lineage (NCBI taxonomy): Eukaryota > Metazoa > Arthropoda > Malacostraca > Isopoda > Trachelipodidae > Trachelipus > Trachelipus rathkii. The sequence goes on along the minus strand of JABUQX010013250.1, from coordinate 25,969 downwards.
AACCTGGAAGATCGACTTTTTCCGATTAACCATCGCCCTATTTCATTGAACTGCAATACATGCAATCTCATGAAGAGATTGTGCTTCCCATCTTGTTCAACCTTGAGCCAACTCTATCATTTTGACTACCATGTTTCTCACCTTCGCTCTATCTGATCTCTCCTTCGTATAGATAGAACGTTCGCGAGCATTGCTTACGACAAATGACCCTGCCGTTTTCTTGATCCGAAAGGTATTGATAGCACGATTGGTTTTTACGGCCTCATCTGGCTTAGAAGCACTTCCTCTTCCTTCAGTTATGATGTGCATCGTCTCTTCAGTTGTGGTGTACCACGATGCCGGCGTTCATCTGGAAAGGGCTGCAGGTGCTACTGGCGTGTGCGTGTCCACCTCATTCCAAATACCTATTCTCTTGCACCATCAAACCAACACACATTCACTATCACCTCTTCATTACTGCCCATGTAAACAGATTATTATTATATTATTATTATTATTAATATTTTATATATATATAATTATATAATATATATATATATATTTATATATATATATATTATGATATATAATATAAGTATATATATATATATATATATATATTATAATAGATATATATTATATATATATATATATCACCATTTTCCCCAAGACTGCGGGTAAGGCGCGATTACACCGAAACAGAAAAGTAGAATTATTGACCAAGCCGAAAAAAAGTTCAGCCTTACCCCCCTCTAACCTATTAGTGAACTCGTCGCAATCAAAATCCACCCTGAACTTCACGGACCGCGACGGAACCCCTCATATGGTATCTCAATTTAGGTCATCCCTGGCCCATTGGACCACACCATACCCCCCTCACAAAAACCCCATTCACGCCTATTATGCACCTTTATTCTCTCCTCCAGAAATCCTTTTCAGACTCAATCCACTTTTTTCGGTCCCCCAGCCGGTCTAACACTAACCACTACACATTGCTAACCAACCGACTATCATTCATCCTTTCCACAGACCAAAACCATCTCAACTACTTTCATTTATTCATTTACCCTTCTTCACACCACATAACTCTCTAATACGTTCACCTCATTATATCCAATTCTTCTCACAACCAACCACGCCTCTAGATCTCCATCTGAACACCTTGAACTTTAGATATCTATACCTCTTAATTCCAGACCATAGTCCACTACTATACATTAAAACAGGTAAGAACATACCCTCATGTAAGACCCTAACGCACTCAAGACTTTGCCCTTTCATCCACCAACGAAATATTGAACAAACGGTGAAAACCGTTACACATCTTTGCCTACTACACTCTCAGGATCCGATCCCTTATCTACCAACATATATCCATAATATTTAAATTCAACACTGTCCATTACTCACCATCTCAAATACACCCGATGACGCTCTCACACAACCATAACTTAACTCCTATCACGTTTACTTTCAAACAACATCATTTACACACCCTGCCAAATCTATCTACAATCCTCTCAAAACTCTCTTCAGATCACCACCACATAAACCAAATCATCCGCAATAAATAGGTAACACCCCCACTCATTCCATTCCCATCGATTCTAGCCCAGTCTCCACCACCAATCTCTAATATTTTAACCTCATATAAATATATATATAATATATATAATATATATATATATTATATATAATTAATAAAATATATATATATATATATAATATTATAGAATTATATTATATATATATATATATATATATATTATAGTCATACGGTATGGGAATATCGTTCCAGTTGAAAGTAAAAAGTTGGCGAGAAGCAAGCATATCTGGGACTTTATCTGTTCTTTGCAATGACCCTAGAGTCAAACAACTCATCATTGACGATATTACGGAAAGAGGAAAAAATGCGGGTCTTAAATCCTTTGAACAGGTACGTATTCAGAACAAGAATTAAAATATATTTATAAACTTAATAATATTAAAATTTATTAATTCCAAGTTTATTAAGTGCTGTAATATTATTTACATATCAGCTTGTACTCTATGGCTTCACCTGTCGTTATAGTATGCACGTAACTTGAAAATTGCTTTGCATACTGGTACATCGATACTTGCAAATTCTCTTGGGCGATCCGATACTCGGTACTTTGAAAAAACGTTTGGGCGATACCGGTACTCGGTATTGTCTCGCCGTACATCGTACATTGAACATAAACAAAAAATGATAAATAATTTAAGAACGTTTACGAGAAAAACGCTAATAATATTCTGATATATTTTTATGTCGATTCGGTGCTCCTTCATCTGTAACTTTTAATTGTATAAATAAAGTTAAACAAAGGTAAAGATTTTGAAATTTGCATAGAAACGAAGTTTAAAATGCTGCCACAGTGAGACGTTCAAAAAATTTCCCCAAAGTTATTAATTCGACTTACACAGTTTCTGCATTAATTTTTTTTGAAATTTCTACTCTAGCGAATGCTAATCAATTTAACAGAAAGAACGGCAAGCAAAGTTTAATTTGAAAAATAAACTTCGAAAAATATTAAATAAAAATACAAAAAATTGAACAACAACTCTTCAATCAACTTCAATAAGAGACTGCGAGTCTGAAATCCAAACGCCATAAATTTTGAATGTACATTGCAGGAATAACCAATTGAACACGTTTCACTAAATGAAAGGCGGGCTTTCAGAAGCACCCGTGTGCAAAATCGACTCAAAAACGGAATGAAAAAAAATACATTAACCAATCAGAGAACAGGAATTTAGTACCTGGGAAACAGCCGAGCGGCCCGTGATCAGCTGACACTTGCAAAACAAACTCTATACCTTTTAATTTTGTATCAGTTTATTTTATAAATTACATTTAAATATATTAAATATAAAGTTACTAAAATTATTTAAAACTTTTGGCAACCATTCCTACGACACATATTGTAAAAAAATTTTTTGTAAACAAATGATCCTTCCGCAGCCCGCCCGTTTACTAATATTCCCCGAATCGAAGATTACAACGGCGCTACTGTGAGTTATCATGACGTAGAAGCGCAAACGGCGCTTTGAAACGATGCATGTGCACTTTGTCCCGCCCGGCTGCAGTCGGGCTTCTGAAACGCACTATATGAACCAAGAAGATTATGAAACATAATAATATATTTAGATATATATATAATATATATATATTATATAATATATATATATATTTAATATATATATATATATATATATATAAATTATATATATATATATATAATATATTTATTTTACGTGTCACCACCACTCACGGGCAGACCCTATTCAAGGAGGGTGTAACATTCATAAGTCAAAAACTAAAGCAAATTACGCAAGATGATCACAGACGCAGGCTTTGAAGGAATATTAAATTCAGCAGAACACAGAAGATTGGAAGAATCTCACTGAACAGAGGGGGGGGGATGCAGGAAAAAGGAAGCACCCGCAGCCTAGCCTGATTACCTACTCACAAAAATCATGTCAACACACACCTTAGCTCGGGCACGTAAAGGTAGTCCGGAGTGATAACTCCCTTCAGCACTGCCGCTCGTACGTATAAAAAGAAAAACACAAACATCGCGCCGCAAAGATAAGGGTCAAAGTAACTGAAAGTACGAAAGTTTATAAGTCTTTTTGCCTTGACTCGACCCTACCAAAGCCGGAACCAGAGGGCCCCAGATATGAGACAGTAACTCATACAAGCGATGATGCCTTGTATACTTGAGAACTGGGAAGAGGAAAAAAGTTTCGCAGTCTAAACAGAACTCCCAGTTCTTTTGAGCCGCCCTAGCAGCCGTTGTAGGAGGTGTCCAATCAATTTTTGTTTTATTAAGAACAAGGATATTAATTTGTCACAGAAGACGACAGACCGTCGAAAGAATAGGAATAGTAGAAGGCTAAGGGATTGTAGAAGTTCAGATTTAAAGAATTGAATTTCACAAGTTCAGACGACCCCAACCGGAAATTCTATCCAATCAGCAGAGAAAGAATCGAAGATTAAGACAAGCAATCTAGAAGTAAAAAGAGGCAGCATTTGAAATGAGTGAAAGAATGAAGGTTGAGTCATCGGACATATGTAAATAAGTTAATGTGCAGGTGAGATATCGTTAATGAAATAGATTAATGTAATATAAACAGAACCCGGGGAAACCACTATTACAGAAAAGAAAAATTCGCCCCCATCACAACACCATATTGAGCGATTTGAAAAGAAAAACTAGACATAATAAGCAAAGAGAAGAGAAACCAAAGAGGGAGCTTGAAGAGCAGTGACGGCGTGCCATACCGTCAAATCTTTGATAGCAAGCGCCACAAAGCAATTCCCCGTAGTTCCTAAGCGGAAAACCATAAATAAAATAGGAAAGTATATCACCATAGACCTCGAGCGCCGAACAAATTTCTTCGGAAAGAAATATATATATATATATATATATATATATATAATATATAATATATATATATATATAATATATTTATAATAAATATATAATATATATAATATTATACTATATATATATATATATATATATATATATTAATATATATAATAATAATATATATATTTATATATATATTTTATATATAATATTAATTTATATTATATATATATATATATTATTATATATCTTCTTCTTCATCTTCCTTATATTTCCCAAGAATGGAGTAAGGTCGCGTGCATCGAAAAGAAAAGCAGTAAAGAACATAACGAAGTCCAAAAGAAAGCCCAGCTTTACCGCCCCCGCAGTACCATTAATTAGTGGAAACCCTCACAAAATCCACCCTAAAGCTTCAGGGGACAGCGCACTATGGCATATCGTCAATGAAGGGTTCATCCCTTGCCCAGGTGGACCACAACCATACCATTCACAAAACCCCGCCACTCCTGTTATACACCTTCTTCTCGCCTCTACCAAACCACATTTCTCTCCTTCAAATATTTGCTTCACTGACTCAATCCACTTTTTCTTCGGTCTCCCAGGTCGTTCCCAACACACTCGCCACAATACATCGCCTTAAACCAACCGACTATCATCTCCTTTCCATATGACCAAACCATTCCTCAACATACTTTCATTATTCTCTCATAACCCCTTTCTTCACACCACACCACTCTCTAAACGTTTATTCCTCATTTTATCAATTTTCTCACACCTACACACCCCAGATTGTCCATCCTAACACATTAACTTTAGATCTATACTTCTATCTCCAGACCATATCACTACTATACAATACACAGGTAACAACATACCCCATGGAAACCCTAGCACTCAAACTTAGTCACTCTTTACCATTCACAAACGATATAATTGCACCAGCCCACCTTCCTGCCATTCACAACTTTCCTACTACAACTCTGCATCGTGCCGTTCCCTCTCAATCCAACATAATACCCTAATATACTAATCAACACTTTTCCGCTGCTCACCATCTACATAACTTCACACTGAGGAGTGTCTTCACTCATAATCTTACTCTTATCTATCCACGTTTACTTTCAAGCTCCTTTTTACACACCTTCCAAATCTCTCTACCAATCCTCTCAAACTCTCTTCAGTTCGCCACACAGAACCAAATCATCCGCAATAATAGGTAGGACACCCTCTTCCATTCCCACCATTCTAACACCATTCTAACACCACCTCTAATTCTTTAATATCCCCATCCATATACCAAATTGAATAACCAAGGAAAATAACACAACACTGTCTTTACTCCCTGTTAATCCTAAAACCTCACCATTGACACCATTATTCTTACACACGCTTCACTACGTCATCATACTTTTGATTCCTCAGAAGCCTACACCAACACCAAATCACTAACACCTGCCATAGCTTCTCTATAACTCTATCATATCGCCTGTTGCAAATCCATAAAACCTAATATAATTATTCTTCTTCTCCCTCATTTCTCAATCATTTGTTTCAATGTAAAGATTTGAATCCACACATTCTCTACCACTCCTAAAACGCACCTTGTTCTTCAACAATCAGTCCTTCATCACTCAACGTCTTTCGACCAAATACCAACATATACCTCCCTACAACACTCAATAAACTTATTCCCTTATAATTTCTACAGTTCCCTTATCTCCCTTACCCTTATATAGTACTATTATCTCTCTCCAATCCCTTGGAACGATACCCTCTATAAACGCTTATACACAAATTCCAAATCCAATCATCACCATCTCAGCCTCCGTCTTATCATTTCACCCAGTAATTTCATCTTATACCTGCAGATTTACCATTCTTCAACTTTTTCACTACCCATTACCTCCTCCTTTATAATAACTCATCCCAAAATACCTTTCCTTCTTGCACCATCAAACCCACACACATTCACATCCCTTCATTACTTGTTAATATTGGACGATTTCAAAGTTCTTTCCACATCCTCTCACACCCATTTCACATACAAAAGCACATCCCTATTCATTTTCTAAGCAGATTCCCTTATTCTCATTCTTAACCTTTCGCCTTCCTTCCAGAAAGCTTCCTATTCCTTGTAAGTCCCCATTCTCCTCCTTCCAAACTGTCATTACCTCTTGTTTTCTCCTACGTATACACTTTAGTATTCTTTTTCCTCCTTATATAATCCAAGCATCTTTCTTTTAACGTCATCATTTTCTTTTATACATTCAACCACGCTTCTTTATACCTTTAACCGCTTCATCACCTCTTCATTCCACCATTCCACTGTTAACATCTTACTTCCTAATTTAGCACATCCAATACTTCCTCACTACTAACAATTGATTCCTTCATTTGCCCCCAGATTGTTCAGTTCAACTTTATCACATTCAACCGATTACTAGCGAAGCGCTCTACATACTTAATCCTATTTCTGCTCACTAAACTTCTCAACTCTTAATTTTACCTATTCCTTTCGTATCACCTTCCTCACCAGCCGCCCACTATCTTAATTTTATAATCCCATTCCTAAAACCCCATAACTGATTTAACATCAACCACATACTTCAACCTCCTTATTCACCAACACTAAATCAATCATACTTTTCACTTCATACCATCTCTACCTACACCACTCTTTACTTATGATACTCTGGTTTAAAAAAGTATTACTTTACATCGCACTATTATTATTATATTATATATATATATAATATATATTATATATATATATATAATATATATATATTATATAATATATATAATATATATTATATATATATATAATATATATATATATAAATATACTAAAAATAAAGTACCATAAAATACCGAATTTTTCGAATCGTAACAAAAAAACAGTGCGATACCGATAATCGTATTTTACCAACAGTAGTTGCGTACGATACAAAATGTATCGACCCGATACAAGTACCCGGTACGTGTATCGCGGTACTGCCCATCTCTGGTTATAGGTTCGATTTCACCCCTATCCTTAATGGTTGAGAATTGGCGGTTCTGACTGTACAACAGACTATTTATTATACTAAATGTCTAAATAACTTTAAGAACGTTCGGAAAAACGCTAATATTGAAGCAATTTTCATATGAATCAGATAAAATAATGCAAAACTGAATAACAGTTAATATCTTGTTGAATGTTTCAGATATTCGTAAACGCTTTCATCATTACAGTCTTTTAACTTCATCTGTAATACTAGTTTCGTGGTCTTTAATTTTATCCGAGTTCTTTAAGTGTTCATGGAATACTTTAAATAACATTTTAATTAATTATGCTGAATGTCTAGTTAATAATTACTTTGATTAAAAAAAAAAAAATTTGTGCCAAAAAACGGTTTATCGGTAATTGTGAATGAAACAATCTTGAAACGTCTAAGTAATTCACGCACAATAAAATTAACATTTCAAAGATTTTTTTTTTTTTTTTTAATTTAAATGGTTATATGAGGTATGAAAATTTCATCACTTTCAACGTAATCTTTACTGTTTAGCCATTGGAGTTCGTATTAACTATTTTTTCCATAGAAATATTGTAAGTAGAAGACTTTCTTTATATAAATAATGGTAGGCGTGTGGACGCCAAAATTTTAATTTTTTTCTTCTTTAAACAAGAAAACGAAGAAAATGGGGAAAGAGATCAATTTAAAATTTTTAAATTAATTTTCAAACCCCAAATCTAAATAAAAGTATTTATTTTTCATTAATTGATATTTTATACTGTAGGTGAAAGACATATACCTGCATCCTGATCCCTTCAGCGTTCAAAACGGCTTATTAACACCAACGTTGAAATCCAAAAGACCAGAATTAAGGAAATATTTCAAACCACAGCTCGACGACTTATATGCAAGTAACACAGATTCTAGATCAAAATGATAGGTTGTAATATAAAAATTTAAAATTTTACATTATTATAATAATATAATATATATATATATTATATAATATATATATATATATAATATTATAATATATATATATATATATATATAATTAATATATATATATATATTAATATATAATATTATATATATATATTATTCAAATTTAAGTTATTGAATTGTTATTAATTTTTATATATAGTAATATATATATATATTATATATATATATATATATTATATTATATATATATGTAATTATATATATCAGTATTATTATATACTATATATATATAATATATATATTGCTTAAAATTATCATTACACGTTGTTAAATCTAATATCCGGTATCCGAATACAAAGGCCTACAACTTAACGTAATCTGAACCAAGTTTAATCAATACAAAATATTTGATATCGGAAGTCTGTAGTAACGTAGTCATTAATTAATAAAAACGTAAGCTCTTAGTTTATAAATTATATAATATATATATATATATATATATTATAATATAATATATAATATATTATATATATAAATATATATATATATTATATATATAATATATATAAATAATATATAATATAATATTATATATATAATTAGTATGTATCAGGAGAACCTATCCTCATTTTTATGAAACTTTCACAAAACACTAAATATGTTACTGTTAATTTGAAATGAAAATAAAGTGTCGCAAATGAATATAGTACATTTTATTCAGGCGAGGAATAAACACTTTTTACCCTATTGCATTGAACGTCTTTTGTTGAAATAGATCACAATCTGTAGGTTACTGACTGACTGGATTGTCAGAAATCGTAAAAGCAATTTAATTTTCCCCAAGTGAAAAAAAAGTTTTTAATCTAACCATACTTAACGATCATAAGCCGTATTCCTAACCTAGTACTACCGCGATTGTTCTCTAGCCGTCTAGCAGATACAGACAGGCCTAACCTAGGAAAAATATTTAAAAATAAATAAAATAATAATATAATATAAAATTATTATAAATATTGATACCATAAATAAAAACTTATTTGCACCATGGAAAAATCAAATTGCTTTTTCAAATTTTGACATCCCGGTCAGTGATAGTAGACTACAGATTGTGATCTATTCCAGAACAAGATGTTTAATGCAATAGGGCAGAACGTGTTTCTTCCGCGAGTGAATAAACTGTGTTTTATTCATTTGCGACACTTTATTTGGATTTTACCATTCATAATAACATATATTTAGTGTTTTGTATAAGTTTCATAAAAATCGATGAGGGGAGGTTCCCGCTCACAATATATATATATATATATATATATATATATATATATATAATATATATATATATAAATAAATATATAAATATAATATACTTTAAAATTAATTCATATTTATTTAAATTATATATATAATAATAACTTATTATATAATATATATATAAATAGACAGCATCCCGAAAAGGCCAGGCAGTAACTAAAAAACATAACAGGTACACGAAATAAATATCATTTTATTAATAGGAGACGTTTTACGCAGAATTCCATTCCTGATTTAATCAATTCTTTTTAAAATTAATTTTAAAAAATGAATTCCAAAAACAGTTTTTATAATGAGATGCGGCTTACTCCCGAGTATGAACGGAAAGTTGCCAAATGTTGAATTTTTCTTTTTCACTAAAGAATATCCCACGGGTAAACAAGACACGATGAAGAGTCGCTTTGCCTCTAGATGGACGACGGGGACTTCATCCCCCTCTGTCCCTCCGTCCGCTCGAACCCCAAGAAAATATAAAAAGAAAAAAAAAAAAATTTCTCCACCATTAATATAAAGCACATTTGAGCACTTTATTCTCCCGAGACAGACTGCAGCTTTCAAGGTCTTCAAGTCAATCAGAGCTTGCACTTTTTAATAATTAATTAGTATTAATAAATATTAGAATACAATTAAATTTTTTAATTCCTGCGGGAGGGTAAAAATGTTCCTATTAATAAAATGAATCATTTATTTTCGTTATATTGCTATAGTTCTAGTTACATGCCTGGCCTTTTCGGATGCTGAAAATATATAGAATTATAATATTATATAAATTATATATAGTATACTATATATAAATATATATAATATATATTAATATATATATATATATATATATAATATATATTATATATATATAAATATATATATATATAATATATAATATATATATATTGCATTTATTTTTCATTTAGTCCAGCTACTGCCTTATTAATTAATTTATATTGACATTTGATTTCGGGAATTATTATATTATATTATTATTATTATTATTATTATTATTATTCAACGGAAATTAGTACTACTTACTCTGCTTGAACTTTCACTTAAAATTTTTCCATTTAATAATAATAATGATGATGATGATGGTGACGTGTAGATAAATAAACATTTATTATTATTACTGTAATAAATTAATAATTTTACATTTACATGCCGATTAGTTAGTATTTTTTTTTGTTGTAATATAAATAAAATATTGTTAAACTTCATTTGTTTTAATACAGTAAAAAGTTTGTTGTACAAAAATTGAAATTCCTGAAAAAATGTACTGTATTAATTCGATGACTCAGTTTGTTAGTTTAATTCGATGATCAGTTTTGTCCTTTTTTTGTTTTTGTTTTGCTAATAAACGATATATATTAAAAAAAAAAAAATTATGATTAACAATTTGGTATATATCTGAGTTCTTGCATTCCTCATAATTTAAGTGTTTAAAAATCTAGGAAAAAATTATTAGTAGTCAAAGAGTGAATCAATGAACATAGTGACTCAGCACTACAACTGAGTAGATTTTTAAATTGAGAAATATCCAGAAATAATTGCGAATGGAATTGAAATAAGTCAAATAAGATACTTTTTCTATAAAGAATAGATTTTCATTAAAAAAAAAAATACTGCCTCAAAAGTATCAGAATATTTAATTTAAAAGCCGAAATTGTCTGAAAGTTTTGATTTTTTTCTTCTAAAGAACGATGATAACGCTAGAATATGTTCAATAGAAAAACCTAATAAACGGGGTGGGGAAGGGGAAAGCATCTTAAATTATTATAAAAATAAAATTGATGGGAAAATAATAAAATATTCGTACAAACACACACACTTTATAAATTTAACTCTCGGTGATGTTTCTACAATTTCTTACTTAAAAAATGTGTCCGGTTTTATATTACCTAACATGTGAGTGAGATGCGCAAAATGCACCGGAAACAATAGTTGAGTAGAAGAACATGACCTAAGTGCGAATCCGTCGCAGCCAAAAAATCTACCCTAGGGTTTCATAACACTGCGACAGACCCCACTGTGGTATTTCGTCAATGTAAAGGTTCATTCCTTGAGCCAGGTCCACAACAATGCCACCTCACAAAACTTCCTCATTCACTCCTATTATGAACCATTCTTCCAGTCTCTGTCAAATTCTCATTCCTTTCCTTCAGAGACTCCTTTACTAACTCAATCTACTTTTCTTCGCTTTCCCAGCCGGTTGATTCCCAGCACACACCGCTATAAATCCGCTTAACCAACCGTCTATCATCCATCCTTTCCATATGACAAGACCATCTTAATACACACTAATTCACGCCACACAACTTCCTAACAGGTTCATTCCTCATTTTAACAATTCTTCTCACAAATAACACGACCCTAAGATTATCCATCTTAACATATCTATACCTCTTATTCCACACCACAGTTTAGCTACTATGCATTAACACAGGTAACAACATACCCTCCAGACTTAGTCAATTTGCATTCATCAGGATTTAACTGCCCCAGTCACCTTCCTACCATTCACAAGAATCCTACTATACTCAGCATCATTCGCTCCCTTTTTATCCATCCAACATGCCATAAATACTTAAACTCAGATACTTGTTCCAGTTACTCACCGTCCAACATGATTTCACAATGCGGACACTCCTCACCTACCACCATACCCTTTATCTTATCTCAATTTACTTTCAAACCCTTCCTTTTACACATCATCTCAAAACTTTCTCAGACTTCCCACACAAAACCAAATCATCTGCTTACAATAAGGAGGGTACCCATTCACTTCCATTCTCCATCAGTCTAACACCCTCTCCTGACACCCCTATTTTTAATATTTTCATCACCCCATCCATATGCAAATAAAATAGCCATGGAAACATTACACATCCTTGCCTCACTCCACTATTAATATTAAACCATTCACTCCACTCCATTTATTCCTACATACGCTTCACGATCGACATGTATACTCTTGATTCCATTCAGAAGCTTACCATCAACACCATAGATCACTAACACCTGCCACAGAGCTTCCCTATTAATGTAAAAATTTGATCTATACCTCTGTCACTTCTAAATGCACCTTATTCTTCAAAAAGTCAGCCAATCAGGCAATCGACGCACTCTTTCAACAAAATACCAGCATATATTTTCCCTACAACACTCAATAAACTAATTCCATCAAGGTTTCTACAGTTTCTCCATACACTCCACACACTTATAATAAATAAAATATAATAATAATATATTAAAAGAAAATCAATTATAAGCATCACTATGAAATCTTATAACAATAAGTAATTAACAATACACAATACCTAACAAACAGTAGATATATATAAAATAGAGAATTATAAATAAATAAAAATAAGAAATATATAATTTCGAAAATAATCCCATGTACAATCCAGTATGCAATGGTCGCCTTCTTTGCGTTCATATCCACACTCTTACAGACAACACCTTATATCCCTGTGTATGGGGGAAGAGGGAATTCTAGCAGCGTATGTTGTGCGTGTCGTAGAAGGCGACTAAAGGGACAGTGGTAGTTGGGTTGACTACCCATTAAAATCTCTTGCCAAAGGAATGCTAATGCATGAATCGGAGTGAAATAAAAAAAGCGCGAAATTCTAGCTTCAAGCTAATGCATGAATCAGAGATTGAAATGAAAGAAGCACGAAATTCTAGTTTCAAGATGATGGTAATTTCTGAAGGCAAAATCCTTGCTGCGAATAGCACAAGAACAAGTAGAGTTACACCATGGTTTATAAGTTTTAATTGAAGGAAATGGGATATAATATACGCCTCCATGCCAAGGAGTATCACATTAGTTATACGTTCTGCACACTCAGAGATCATTCCAAGGAAATCCAAAGAAGCACGACCACAAGTAGTAAGCGGGGTCTTTCTTGCGAAAGGTTTGAAGAGAGATAGAACAGGTTATTGAGATAAGAATGTGATTGAACAACCCAGGGCAGTAGAAGTAAGAAAATGTCAAGAACGATGTATTCATCTTCAAGACGATCAAGAATAAAAAAAAATAAAGCAGCGAGCTCCACCATCTGCTAAATACTATTCTGGATAAAGAAATGGAAGGCAAGTTCACCGATTGTACCTCAAGAACTAAAAGAAAGTCACTAGCAGTTGAGAACACTGAAATCACCCAAAATTATGATTACAGAGAATGGAGGCGAGTGAATATGTTCTATTTTGGAGTTTCATCGAAAAATTTAAGATAATCAGTAGAGTTAGTAAATAAATAAACAGAATAAAGTTATCTAATGATTGACAAGAGAGTCTAAGTCAAAAGGTAGAAATAAAAAAAATATCTACCAAATTAAAAATGCAAAAACAAACATCACCTTTGCCAACAAATGCACAACCCCTTCCTTTGGCTGAAAAGTAATGATAGAAACAGCATGAGGAAGCGAGTAAATTTTTTTAAGGAGAGTAATTGTTTAGTAGTCATCATTGCAAACTGGAAAGCTATGATACCGTGTCAGGAAAAGAGCAACACCAAGGATGACTCCTAGACGAAACTGAAAAGGTGGTCAAATAGTTTGGTTAAAGCTTATAGGATTTTATATACCGGTAGTTATAACAAAGGTACTTACTTTTCTTGATATCTTCCTCTATTCGTTTCTTTGATTTCTCTAATAATAATAATAATAATAATAATAATAATAATAATAATAATAATAATAATAATAATAATAATAATAATAATTTTCTGCTAAAACAAAATCATGTTCTTTCTAAAGTTCCAATATTTACAATTTAAACGACAGCCTTTTGAATGAGAAAATATTTCATTCAAAATGAAAACCCAATGATAATCACAAGAGATCATACGAGAAAAAACGTTTATATAAAAGAAAATTATTTACAAACTGTTAATAAAATACAATCTAATCCCAAAAATCGCAGTTCTTTAAGCATTCGAATCTTTCTTCTAAGCGAACATCGCCACGCTCATTCTTTCTCTCAGCTAACTTCTCCAAATGTTTCTGTGCAAAAAAGGTTTTATGTTTTCCATATGCAGCAGCATGGCCAAACGATTGTTGCTATAAAAAATTATATAATATATATAAATAATAATATATATATATTATATATATATGTTATATAGATATATATATAATATAATATATATATATATTGATATATATTATATATATATATAGTATATATAATATATATATAGTATATATATATATATATATATATTTAATAGGAAGGCTTTTTAGATATTTATAAAATTTTTTACAAGTCTTTCATAGATGTAAATATCGGTAAGCTTTTCAGTCGCAAAGGTCAAAGCCAGTGTCCTCATCGAACCACAAATAAAGATTATAAAATTAAGGAATTCCCGAAGAAGCTTGAAATATGAAAAGTAGGGTTTAAAATTTAAGTAAATTGTGCTTTTATTTTTTGAAAATGGGTTGGGCGTAAAGAATGGTTGGGTTGTAGGTGTGCATGGTAACGATATATATATTCACCTTTATTGTAGTTTAAAATTAGGAGGTTCTGCATGCATAGTCATTTTAGGAGTTTACGTTTGGGTGCGGCTCAGTACCTTTAAGTTTGGCAAACGGGATCTTTTATTTAATTTGTTGATGGGGAGACTAGCAATCATGACGGCAGGTGAGGGATGAGCGCAGAATTTTGGAAAATCAAAGGATGTTAGAATTTGATACTACAATTATTGAAACCGGAAGTCTTATGAAAATAAATAGTGTTGTGACATACTTATATAATGTGGAGGCATATGCAGTGATTATTAATAAAGTATGCATTGGTAATTGTTATTTGTTAATTTGAAAGGTTTAAGAATTCTATTGGAATAGAGAAGTGTTAAAAAGGTATGAGTCATAAAAAAATGAAGTAATATATTAAAATTATGAAAAAGAGTTTATCTGGTTAAAGAGACGTGGAAAATAGATAACAGGTAACAAAACAAAGGGGAGAGGGGGTGGGGGTGTTTTGAGTAGTTTGGTTCGGTGACGGGGGGGGCATGGGGGGAGTTTTTTGGTTGTAAGACTTATTGTGCTTCTCAAGGTGTGATACGATTTCGGATTTTTGATGTTGTAAAATAGTTCTAGAGCTACTAAAAAAGGTAATTAATTATCTAAATGATAAGTGTCAAATGTTTGAACAAGGGAGCAATTTCATTTTAGTCTCCATTGATTTTGGGATCAATTGTTATGAGTTAACCAATGAATTTTTAAAGAATTGAAAGTTACGATAAACGCATGGAATTAGTAGATAACAGTTTCCAGAAATAATATCAAGTTAAAAGTATATTTGTTAGATTATTCCATTGTTAAATTATTATCTTGAAAGGAAAAGAAAATGGAGAATATCTTTTGGAAAGCATGGGATAATAAAATCTCATCCAACATAAGGGCAAGCCTTTTGTTTGAAAACATGAATAAATAATAAAATTAAAAAAAGGCATGTAATCCTTTTAAAAAATATGTTAAACAAAAAATATTTACAACTAAAAAAACTTCACGAACCGCATAACGAAATCCATACAAGATTAGTATAAAAACGTGAACAAAGGGTAAAGTTCATTCCCTGCCCAAGAGAAACAGCAACTAACGCCCTTTACAACACCCCGCGCGCGATATCGTTCATCTAAAGAAAATTGCACCTATTCGTCGCGTCTGCCAACAAGCAATCTTCCATCACTACAAAACATACCTTTAACAAAGGAATGAACTCGCAAATCACTATGTTACTTCATTCGGCAGGCCGAGTATCCGGAATGTCCCGAACAACACATACAACCAAGTGACCACCACACGTGAGGAAACGGAGTCAGAAATACATTCAATCTTGTCACACGACCATCGACCAAACAATGACCGAACGAAGTATCGCAATATTATCTGCAGATATCCTGTTACTTGCACAAACAACGACAATACGAGTCTAAATAACTGTTCGCTCCTCATTGTTAATCAATTCTTTCCACACTATCCGCAGCCGCCTAAGGAAAGTAGTAGTCCCAATAAGAACAGTAACTTTGAGGATCGTAGTAGAGAGCAGAGAAGATATCAGACCAGTAATGTGCTATGCAACGAACTATATACCGCCAATGAAGAACAGAAGGTAAGCAAAATGAGCGTCAATGCAAGACCCGGTAGGACTAGGCGGCACGCCAGACGTTCTCTGCGCCTGTGCAACAACGTTACAACACAACGATTAATTGCACCGTAGCCGAACCGTCACCGTCGTTGCCCATTCACAATAGCGTTTTCGCGCTCTACAGCTGACAGGGCCAGATGCGGCCAGAGCCGTTCTCTTCGTGTCGAATGCTCGAAACAGCATACCCTAAATACATTAGAGAGCTCGAGAAGTGCTGTCGTGGACAGTCGTGGCATCACCATCTAACATCACACTATGGAACTTCCTTCACTCACAAACTGCATACAAAGCAACTTGGATACGCTGTGAAAAGCAACATTAACTTTGAAACCCCTCGTTTTACACACCCTTCCAAATTAGAAATCCCTACCCATCCCCTTCAAAGAATGGAAGCTCAATGCTTAACCAATTTGGAAAAAGTCATATAATTTACATAGTGCTAGCCAGAACATATTCATGATCGATTTTGGGTTACATCCACCCAACACATTCTTCAATACACAAGCAATTTTACCTTCCAATACCCCCTCGAATTCTTATTTCATAAAACACCCCTAATTTCCATTATACAAAATTAATAACTTAGAAACTTATAACACAACCCTCGATCGCCCCGCTATTTAAATTCCCTAAAACCAATACCATTACAACCATTTATTTTACACCACCCTTCACATTTTATACATAATATGATTCCATTTGCAGTAGACCTATCACCAACACATATAGATCTCACACTAACAATACTATGGCCAAAAACTTTCCCTTATTAACTCTATTATACACTGTCAAAATCCATTAAAATAACACAAAACTAAATTTTTATTCTTTCTTTCTCCACTCATTTATCATCAATAATTATTGTATCAATGTAAGATTTTGATCCACACTCCTCTACACTTCAAACCACCTTTGCACCAATTCTCCTTTTCATTCACACACAATCTCAACCCAAAATTACCAGATACATAATATTTTAGTATTTAACGCTACTGCATACAACTCCAAAGTAGCCTATAAATCGATCTATCTAGTATACTATAATTTAGTAAGTAATAGATTATGAGATTCTGGATATTAGGCTCCTAAAGTTTAAAAGAGATAATAACGCGCTCACCACAACACACGCTCTAGAGCTTGTTACAAGAGCCTAAAGCGTCTTCCTAAATGATAACTTATTTACCGGTCCTAGTGTTATAATGCGTATCTCAGGTTTACCGCTTTTCTCACCACCTTAGTTGATATAGGTAACTCAAGCTTGTTTCCTCCGCCCAGGTCCCTTAGGAACACGTATACTCCTCCATAACCTTATATTAGACCAACTCCAATTCCGCAATTCATATCTAACCCGATCTCCGCTGTCCTGGCGTGATAATGATCAACCAAGTATTATTTAAATTGGACAAATTTTTTGTGTTCCTTATTGCTCTCCACATCAATATCTTTCCTTAAGACTCATAATAGCCTAACATGCACTGTTACCCATCCTCCTCAACTTCCATCTCCTCCACCACATGACCATCTTCTCACTTAACCTTAAAACCCTCAAATCCCTCCCGCCAAACCATCTACCGTTATGTCCTCTTCTTGGCACCGTCTTCGACCAATTACAACATCCATGCAGTGACCACTATCCGCTCTTTATTTTCCATCTAAGTATATAAATGTAGGCAACATAAATCTTCGTAATCTATTCATATATCACACCCTCCTTCTTCAACCATTCTAGTCTCTTATCTACGAAAAGCTTCATTTCAACCCCCATCAACCCTATTCTATCTTCTAAGGCCAGTTCTTATTCTCCATTTAATTTCTGGCTCCTCGGAATCCTCCAATTATTCCTGTTTTAAGTCCCATTCATCTTTCAAAAACTGGTTCATTTGTTCACTCTGTTTTCTTCGGTGTATTGCAATTTTTAGTATCTCAGTTATTAATTTATTTAGTAATTACCTAATAATAATAAATAAATTAAAAATAATTAATAATAGTAAACTAAAAGATAATAAAAATTTTAATAAATAATTAAAATTATTAATGAAGAATGAAGAATAAGTAAATGTGTTTTTGGTATTTCTTTCGTTCCTTTTTAATCCCTATTATCTGCGAAAGGAGGGAGCTTTGGTACCCTCACCTTAACATCATTGTTATTTCTGACACAATTAATCCTTTTTTGTATCAAGTAATGGTTCTACTAGTCTAACATGTAATCAAAGTTGATAATATGTTAGCTTGTCAATTTTATACAGAATAACATTTGCCAGCTCCAGTATCTCTAAAATTTAATCAAATTGTCAGATAATTAAGTATAATCAGAAAATTTAAATCACGTTCTATTAAGTCGTTTATCCCGGTTATCCACATCCGAAATTATTGGAAGAATGTATTAATCAATTATGTTCTTAATGTATTGACGTCTGATAGATTAAATAATTTCTAAGAGAATACTCATAGTATAATATTCATAAATGTTCCATTGACGGTGTATAATATGTATATAATCAAGTTAATTACATCATAATCAACATAATCCACGCCATTAAATTATATCCGTTATCGTATAATTTAATGTTAGATTAATAAGATAAATAATCCTAATATCTTCGTCAATATCCTGTTAATAGCTGTCGGTTGACAGACGACGGTCTTCTTCTTAATTTTTAATAAGTAAAAGAAGGGATAACGAGAATAACAATAAAGATCAGAGTAAACATACAGTAATGCCTCAATTAATCTAATCCGCCCAGGACACTCTCACGAAAGACGTAAAAGGGCCTGCCGGCCCAGCATCGTGCGTCAGCTGTAATGGTAGTACGTACTCACTATCTCTCGCGCTCTGCCTAACCGGTTCTCTTAGCTCACATAACCTCTCCAATATCCTCTCACGAAATCCTTGATGATATGTAAATATAAAATGATTACTATTAATAAATTAATTACATGATTAAAACACACGATCAACTCACATACTCTCAATGATCGATAAACTATATAAGTATTGCTATAGATATAATATTATATGGTATAATATTATAATATATTAATACAGTCTAGCTTATTAAATATATAAGAAGAATATAAGTATAATGTAAAGAGATATAGAACGAGCAGAGAGAGATGGAAATAGGCCGATAGTAAGATGATAAATGTGGAGAGAGAGAGCAGGAGTAATGAAAGAGAGATGAGAGATAATAATATAGAGAGAGAGTAGATAGAATAAAGTAAATAGATGAGAGTGAATGAGAAATGATAGTGAGTGAGTGAATATGATATAGATGAGTAATGATAGTGAGAGAGAGTAGTATTTTATATTAAATGTACTCTTATAATATTATATTATCTTGTTTCAGAAGTAATAGATATAAAATAGATAAATATATATAATTATATATATAATAGTATAATACTAATATTTAATTATAGATATATATGAGTAATACTAAGATTAAATAATTAAGAGAAGATATATTATATAGTATATATTATATATATTAATAAAGATAATATTAATTATATTAATTAATATATGAATCATATAAGATATTAATAGATATAGAGATAATATATATAGATATCGTGTGAGTGATTAGTAGGTGACTGTAGATGGAGCTGATCTAACACTGAAGTAGTCAGTTAATGATAGATTGCAGTATTGGTTGTATGTAGTAGTACGGGTAGCGACTGCGGTCAACTCACAGCTCTCTAACTATACTGTACCCAGTGCTGTTGCGGCTACTACATATCTATATCACCCATCATAAAGTGAGGAAAAGAATAAAATAGATAATATATATATATTAATAGATAATAATATTATATATATATAATATATATATAATATATATTAATATATACTCTTAATTATAATATATAATGTATTAATATAATATATAATAATAATAAATATAAATATAGTATATAAATAATATAATATATAATAGATATATATAGAAATAGATATAAGAAATATTATAGAATAAACTATTAAATTAATTTAATATATTAATAAGAATAATAAATAAATATAATATATAAGAATTAATATATATAGATATTAATAATATTAATTATATTATAATATATACTAATATTATAAATGAAGATATATATATGAACAAGAACAAATCAAGAACAAGAAATATATAATGAAGAGATGTGTATTGATATATATAGATATAGACATATAATGTAATTTATAATATAACTTAATTAATAATATTTAGTTGCAAGTTAATAGTATTAGTAAATAATAATAGTAATATATATTTATATATAATAATATTAAAAGATATAAATTAAAGTGAGGGGTGATAATAAATTAATAGATGTGTATGTGAGGGTGATGACATAACACAGTCCATAATGATGAATAAGTGTTTAGAACAATCGAGTAAATGTGTGAGTGTAGATGGAGAGTAGATATAGTATATCTATATAAATAAATGGTAATGATATGGGAACAGGAATAGGAAATGAAGTAAGTGTAGTGGGGAGTGAGTTAGAAAAGGTGTAAACAGTGTCAGGGGTGAGGATGGAAGAAAAGAAAAGTATGCATACGAAGATTGTATTGGAGGTATGAGTAAGTGTAGGTATAAAATGGTGGGTGGTTAAACAAACTAAAGAAGTAATAATAGATGTGTAAGTAGGGAATAAATAGGTGTGACGTAAAGGTAAGATAGTATTAATATGAGTTAGGAGTGGGGAAGGTGAAAGGGTAGGAATAGCGAATCTCAAGTGATAGGAAGGGATAAATGTTAAACACGTGAATAATGAGGTCAGGTAGAAGGAACAGTGAATGGAATACGTACTGTAATGACATATATTAAGGACGACTATTAATATTAAATCGCATATATAAAAAGCAAAAAAATTGTGCATGGCGTAAATGAGATAGGAGAATGTAGGAGGCGGAAGCCGGTCAACAGCCGATCGCCTCATCGCCAAGTGGTTTGCTAGCCCGGAGTTCCGATACGCTATCAGCAGTCCGGTTACCGTAAATGAATCACGGATAAATACTGCTACACGAGGAATGTCGTCCTTCGGGGGAAAATGAAAGCAAAATAGGAAATGATTCTTTTATATTATAGATACTAATATATAAGATAAGAGATGTAAGAGATGATAAGAAAGTAAGAGATAGATGAGAAATATAATATAGAGAGAGATATGAGAGAAAGAGATTATGATGAGAAGATATATGAGAGTATAAGATAGATATTATTAGATAATAAAATGATAAATAGAAGAGATAGATAGATGAGAGATGATATAGAGAGAAAGTAAAGAGTATTAGAAATGATAATATAGTGATTGCATACAGCGCAGCTCGAGGAAAGACCGCAGATTGTAAAACCAGTAGGAAGCCTAAAAAGGGAGGAAACAGCAGGGATGAAGACGTGATGGAGAGTAAAAGAAGTAGTATAAAAATATACGGAAGAGATATGTATGATAAGGACAAAGAAAGTGTGAGAAGCATGCAACAGTGTAGGAGTATAGAGTTGAGTGCACAAGAATGGATAGACGTTAGTTAAAGCTGCATAGTGGGGTAGAATTAAACAGAGAAAAATTATGGAAAATCATGGAAGAGCGCGAAATGGTTCACTTAACTTAAAGTTGTAATAATAATGTTGGATAAATTGTAAAGAATAGCGGGGTAAAAGTAGTGAAAATGAGAACATTAAACATATACCGGCTAAATCCGAATATTAATGGGGGTGAGAAATGAATTATGTGAAAAATCAATAAACAATGTGTATGTGAGGGTTAAATAATTATTAGAAATGGACAGAATGAGTCAAGGTGGCGCATAATGAGACCATTAGAGTTAATTAAGCTAAGTTATACGGTAACAGTAGTGAGTACCTGTATAGTAATACTTGCATATAATTCTATATAGGATAGGATACTAACCGGCAATATATAAGTGCATATAAAGGAAGTGTGAGCTAAATGGTAGTAGTGAAAATAGATGTGCGTAAACTCATATAATGAGTCCCATATATAACTTAACAATACGTCTCATCTTACTCTGGCTAACTCTCATTCTACTCACTCTCTCTCGCAGCGTTCGTCTCATCTCTCGCTACTCTCATCATACTACTTAATATACATCTACGTCTCTCTCTCCTCTTCATTACTCTGTACTCATCGGTAGTATTACTCATCTCTAATCTCACTAATAATCAGTCTACTATTAAAATGCAGACTATCCGGATAAGACTAGAAAAATGAATTACGTATGAAGATGCAGTGAGAGTTAAGGTGAGAGAATGTGTTTAAGTTATTCCGTGAGATAAATAAATGGAATATTAATCTATAGACAGAAGACTCTATCACTCTGAAGATTTTACGCGTGCCGATGATGTGTTCATGTGCACCACCCGTGCTATCGAGTCTAGTATAAGTCTGTCTAGAGCAGAGGCGACATATAGAATACTCTGGATCATGTGCTCTGTCCGTAAATGTAATTTGATCATGTTCCTAAATTATAGACAGAGCAAGAACGTTACTCGGTCTGTCACGTAAACCGAACATAAACAGGAATAAGTATGAAGACGAAAAAAATATAGAGGAGGAGTGTGCGAGAATACAATTGGACTTTAGTAAGATTTAGTTAAATTTACATTTGGCATTTCTGATATTAGAAATATGTAAATTGGAAAATACAGTTTGAAGTATTATTAGATCTTAATATTATTGATTACTTTCTCTTCATATTGTCTTAAAAGATTTTAACTCAGTTATAAACAATAGCGAGTATGTCTAAGAAAGGTAGATTGACTAAGAAGTATTCAACTTTTAGTCTGAGACAATGAAGTATAAGCCGATATCAAGGTGTTGAAGTGGAGAAGCGAGGGAATTATATGACTAGAGTGACAGTATGACATGAGATGAAATCTGACGAGTGTAGAAGGAACTGGAGAAGGAAAACTGGTAAATCAAATTAATGGGAAAATGAAATGGATATTGCAAATGTATATAATGGGTATAAAGAACAGTGGATTAAGAGGAATAGCTATTGACATATAAATGCTCAATATATTGTAAATATGTGAGGATCCTAGATCTTATGGAGAGCACAATGGTAAGGCGATTTATCTGCAGACCTACACAGCACAAGTTTTGACTCGCGCGAGGAAATCCTCTCCGGTATTATGATAGAATAGTTAGTAGAGAACAGTAAGAAAATCTATGAAAAAAGTATTAATTGATATCACACATGGTGACAAATATAACGTATATTCAATGGTCAAGTTAATGCACGCGACCTCAGGACCTACTTCAGCCTGGTCTAATAAAAATGATAATGGTCTATGTTAGGCTAAGGATCTACGTATTGTATTGGAATTAGATTATGGCTGAATAGGGGCGGAAATTATCGTTACAGCATGATGGCGAGGACTTGAGAGTGCTCGGATCCAAATATCTCCGGATTCTATGCATTAATCTTATAGCTGCTCATATGATCACGCAAGGACAATTAATCCCATTATCCGTTATGATTTCCTCTGCAATTCTCGCCTATATAAACAGCCGGAATGGTATAAAGTGTACTAACACCATAACTCTATTATAGACATCACATGTCGTTGCAACTTATAACGAATAAATCCTCATGGTTAAGCTGCTTGCTACAGCTTGCATAGTATATAGTTAAGTCAAAGCACAAACCTACTAATATCTGAATCACCATAAGCTTCGTTAGATCCATTAAAAGATTTTGATGCCTCGATAATATAAGATCTTAAAACTATTAGATATAACAAATGAATAAGACATTATATGACATTTTCCCAAATAAAATGACTACGATAACATATATCAACATAGGATGTTATTGGCGAATGTGGTGAGTAACGACGAAAAAACTCCGCAGTTATGATTGATGATAGATAGTCACGACCTGCTTATTATTATAGTTCATTAAAGATCAGAATGGCATACAACGGAAAGAACAAATATATATATAAGTAGTATTGAAGAAATGAAAACAGTATGTTATTTAAGTAGAGAAATAATGTATAATATAAATAACATTTTTCTATATGAATATGCGAAATGGAAAGTTTTTATCTTGTTTAAAGGTTGATAATTAGTTAAGAATGATTTTTAGGATTAATGGTCAGTACCCTAGTGAGAGTGGATAAAAAATTGTATATATACGTATAATTATATGATATATATGCGTGAGAATGATAGAACAGATTTTAACGCTTACCGTTTGAAATATAACGATTTGAGCCTTCTTTCTTTTATGTAATCAATCTGTTGTTCGATGAGTGAATTGAGTGTCGAGAAAACTCAGTCAATACGTTCACATGATTGATTAATAATTTACACACAGTAAATAATTGAGCTGTATAACTGAAGTTCCTCAGACTCATACTGAAATAAGATACACATATAAACTCTGATAAGAAATAACAACTATCAGAGAACATACTTGTACAAGAATGATATATAATATAATGGATATTTATTGTATGAGTAATGGACGGTAAACTCAAATGGTAATATCACACTAGAACTCAATTCTCATAATCTCTACTGATCTCTTCATTACACTATATCTTCAATAATATACTTACTCACATCACTTCAATTATCATACTACTTAACTCATACTAATTACATCAATCTCACAATTCTACATTACTTCTTAACTACTATCTCTCTCTCTGGGCATAATGTGGGATAATTCATTTTCACATAAATATTCAATTGAAAATATTAGTAATTTTTTAAATATAAAAAAATATATTTAATAATAAAAATAATTTATTAATTAACTATGTTAATTATTAATATATTATAACAATAAATCTATAAATATAAAAATTTAAAAAAATAATAAAAAATAATGAAAGATATATACATATCTTTAATATCACTTGATATAAATTAAAATATCTCACTATTTCTATCATATATCATTATCAATTACATTAACATATTAATATATCTATTAATTATTATTAACCTAGCCTATCTTCTTTATATTTTTAATTTAATGTTTCATATAATATAATTTATTATACTTAATATTAACTAAAACTTATTTCATCCTAATAGCTGATTTTTTGTTGATAATCCTTTAACTAGTTTTCTAATAATAATATTTATACATCTGACTTTCATTCTTTCATAATATTCTTTCTAAGTAATATATATATACTTCTCTGTGGTAAGGCGGGGGGG
>JABUQX010013249.1:0-49402 GCA_015478945.1 Trachelipus rathkii | reverse complement strand
TCATAATTTTTAGCCATTTTTACCATACAGTTTAAAAAAAAAGAAAAGGTCCAAAATTTTAAACAATTTTGATTATTCTAACTACAAACTCCATCGGAAGTGTTCATAATATAAAGCCAATTTTGACCATCCAGTCACCACCAGAAAGAATGATAATTTTCAATCAATTTTGACCCTCCAGTTTCCAAATGGCATTTAATTTCAAAATTTTCCACAACTTTGACTCCTCAGTTTCCAAACTTCACTGAAAGTGACCTTATTATCAGCCAATTTTGATCTCTAGTTTCAACGGGAAGTGATCCTAATTTGTAACAAGCTTTGACACTCCAGCCTCAAAACTCCAATGGAAGTGATCGTAATTTTTAGCCAATTTTGATCCTCTAATTACCAGAGGAAGTAGTCCTATTTTTTGACCAATTTTAAAGCTACAATTTCCAAACTCCAGCTCAAGCGGTCATAATTTTCAGGAAATTTTGATTCTTAAATTTCAAAATTATTAGCCATTTTTGATCTTACATTCTCAATACACCGGAAATGTTCCTAATTTTCAGCCAATACTGACCCTTCATTCTATAAACTAAACCGAAAGTATTAATATTATATGCCAATCTTGACCCTCCAGTTTCCACCGCAAATTGTCTTGCTTTTCAACCACTTCTGACCCTCTCGTCTCATAATGACAGGTAATGGTCCAAACTTGTAACCAATTTTGACACTTCAGTCTCCAAACTTCACTGAAAGTGGCCTTAATTTTTAGATGAATTTTGACCTCCAATTTTCACCGGAAGTGGTCCGAAGTTTTAACCAATATTGACCCTCCAGTCTCCCAACTCCACCGAAAGTGGTCATAATTTACTGAAAAATTTGCAACTGTAATTTCCACCGGAAGTCGTCCTGGTTTTCGACCAATTTTGACACTCTAGTCTCCAAACTTCACCTGAATTGGTCATAATTTTTAGCCAATTTTGACCCTTCAATTTCCACCGGAAGTGGTCCTAATTTTTAGCCATTTTTAACATAGAGGTTAAAAAAACGGAAAAGGTCCTAAATTTCATTAAATTTGATCATTTACTCTACAAACTCCACAGGAAATGTTCACAATATAAAGCCAATTTTGACCCTCCAGTCACCACCGGAAATAATGCTAAATTTTAATCAATTTTGACCCTCCAGTTTCCAAATGGCATTAAATTTCAAAATTTTCCACAATTTTGACTCCTCAGTTTCCAAACTTCACTGAAAGTGACCTTATTATCAGCCAATTTTGATCTCCAGTTTCAACGGGAAGTGATCCTAATTTTCAACCAGTTTTGACACTCCAGCCTCCAAACTCCACCGGAAGTGATCGTAATTTTTAGCCAATTTTGATCCTCTAATTACCACCGGAAGTAGTCCTATTTTTTGACCAATTTTGAACCTACAGTCTCCAAACTCCAGCTGAAGCGATCATATTTTTCAGCAAATTTTGATTCTAAAATTTCCAATAATTTTTTATCCTACAGTCTAAATACACTGGAAATGGTCCTAATTTTTAACCAAAATTGACCCTTCACTCTATAAACTAAACCGAAAGTGTTAATATTATATGCCAATCTTGACCCTCCAGTTTCCACCGCAAATTGTCTTGCTTTTCAACCACTTCTGACCCTCTCGTCTCATAATGACAGGTAATGGTCCAAACTTGTAACCAATTTTGACACTTCAGTCTGCAAACTTTACTGAAAGTGGTCTTAATTTTCAGAAGAATTTTGACCTCCAATTTTCACCGGAAGTGGTTCGAATTTTTAACCAATATTGAACCTCCAGTCTTCCAACTTTGCCGAAAGTGGTCATAATTTATTGACAAATTTGCAACTGTAATTTCCACCGGAAGTCATCCTGCTTTTCGATCAATTTTGACACTCTAGTCACCAAACTTCGCATGAATTGGTCATAATTTTTAGCCAATTTTGACCCTTCAATTTCTTCCGGAAGTGGTCTTAATTTTTAGTCATTTTTACCTTACAGTTTAAAAAAACGGAAAAGATCGTAAATTTAAAACAATTTTGATCATTCACTCTGCAAACTCCACAGGAAGTGTTCATAATATAAAGACAATTTTGACCCTACAGTCACCACCGGAAATAATCCTAATTTTCAATCAATTTTGACCCTCCAGTTTCCAAATGGCATTAAATTTCTAAATTTTCCACAATTTTGACTTCGTAGTTTCCAAACTTCACTGAAAGTTACCTTATTATCAGCCAAATTTGATCTCCAGTTTCAACGGGAAGTGATCCTAATTTTCAACCAGTTTTGACACTCCATGTTCCATCCTCCACCGGAAGTGATCGTAATTTTTAGCCAATTTTGATCCCCTAATTACCACCGGAAGTAAACCTATTTTTTGACCAATTTTGAACCAACGCTCTCCAAACTCCAGCTAAAGCGGTCAAAATTTTCAGCAAATTTTGATTCTAAATTTCCGAAGGTAGTGGTCCTAATTATAAGCCATTTTTGATACTACAGTCTAAATACACCGGAAATGGTCCTAATTTTCAACCAATATTGACCCTTCACTCTATAAACTAAACCGAAAGTGTTAATATTATATGCCAATCTTGACCCTCCAGTTTCCACCACAAATTGTCTTGCTTTTCAACCATTTCTGACCCTCTTGTCTCATAATGACAGGTAATGGTCCAAACTTGTAACCAATTTTGACACTTCAGTCTCCAAACTTTACTGAAAGTGGTCTTAATATTCAGAAGAAATTTGACCTCCAATTTTCACCGGAAGGGGTTCGAATTTTTAACCAATATTGACCCTCCAGTCTCCCAACTCCACCGAAAGTGGTCATAATTTATTGACAAATTTGCAACTGTAATTTCCACCGGAAGTCGTCCTGGTTTTCGACCAATTTTGACACTCTAGTCTCCAAACCTCAACTGAATTGGTCCTAATTTTTAGCCAATTCTGACCCTTCAATTTCAACAGGAAGTGGTCCTAATTTTTAGCCATTTTTACCATACAGTTTAAAAAAACGGAAAAGGTCCTAAATTTCAAACAATTTTGATCATTCACTCTACAAACTCCACCGGAAGTGTTCATAATATAAAGCCAATTTTGACCCTCCAGTCACCACCGGAAATAATCCTAATTTTCAATCAATTTTGACCCTCCAGTTTCCAAATGGCATTAAATTTCAAAATTTTCCACAATTTTGACTCCTCAGTTTCCAAACTTCACTGAAAGTGACCTTATTATCAGCCAATTTTGATCTCCAGTTTCAACGGGAAGTGATCCTAATTTTCAACCAGTTTTGACACTCCAGGTTCCAAACTCCACCGGAAGTGATCGTAATTTTTAGCCAATTTTGATCCTCTAATTACCACCGGAAGTAGTCCTATTTTTTGACCAATTTTGAACCTACAGTCTCCAAACTCCAGCTGAAGCGGTCATAATTTTCAGCAAATTTTGATTCTAAAATTTCCAAAGGTAGTGTTCCTAATTATTAGCCATTTTTGATCCTACAGTCTAAATACACCGGAAATGGTCCTAATTTTCAACCAATATTGACCCTTTACTCTATAAACTAAACCGAAAGTGTTAATATTATATGCCAATCTTGACCCTTCAGTTTCCATCGCAAATTGTCTTGCTTTTAAACCACTTCTGACTATCTCGTCTCATAATAACACTTCAGTCTCCAAACCACTGAAAGTGGACTTAAATTTCAGAAGAATTTTGACCTCTCATTTTCTCCGGAAGTGGTCCGAATTTTTAACCAATAATGACCCTCCAGTCTCCCAACTCCACCGAAAGAGGTCATAATTTATAGACAAATTTGCAACTGTAATTTCCACCGGAAGTCATCCTGCTTTTCGACCAATTTTGACACTCTAGTCACCAAACTTCACATGAATTGGTCATAATTTTTAGCCAATTTTGTCCCTTCAATTTCTACCGGAAGTGGTCTTAATTTTTAGTCATTTTTACCTTACAGTTTAAAAAAACGGAAAAGATCGTAAATTTAAAACAATTTTGATCATTCACTCTGCAAACTCCACCGGAAGTGTTCATAATATAAAGAAAATTTTGACCCTCCAGTCACCATCGGAAATAATCCTAATTTTCCTGGTTTTCGACCAATTTTAATACTCTAGTCTCCAAACTTCCCCTGATATGGTTATAATTTTTAGCCAATTTTGACCCTTTAATTTCCACCGGAAGTGGTCCTAATTTTTAGCCATTTTTACCATACAGTTTAAAAAAAACGGAAAAGATCCTAAATTTCAAACAATTTTTATCATTCACTCTACAAACTCCACCGGAAATGTTCATAATATAAAGCCAATTTTGACGATCCAGCCGCTATCGGAAATAATCCTAATTTTCAATCAATTTTAACCCTCCAGTTTCCAAATGGCATTAAATTTTAAAATTTTCCACAATTTTGACTTCTCTGTTTCCAAACTTCTCTTAAAGTGACCTTATTATCAGCGAATTTTGATCTCCAGTTCCAACGGGAAGTGATCCTAATTTTCAACCAGTTTTGACTCTCCCGCCCTCAAACGCCACCGGAAGTGATCGTAATTTTTAGCCAATTTTGATTCTCTAATTACCACCGGAAGTAGTCCTATTTTTTTGACCCATCAGCGAACAACAACTTAGGACATTAAAAACCATCAGCAAATTTTTGCATTCTAAAATTTCCAAAGCTACCTATTTATTAGCCATTTTTGATCCTGCCCCAGTCTAAATACAATACGCAAAATAGCCCGTCCTAATTTTCAACCAATATTGCACCCTTACTCTATAAACTAAACGAAAGCTGCATAATAATATATATGCCCAATTCTTGACCCTTCCAGCTTCATTCAACGCCAAATGTAGTCTGCTTTCAAGCACTTCTGACCCCTCATCTCATAATGCACAGCGCTAATTGTCCAAACTGAAACAATTTTGACACTTCAATCTACTAAACTTCACTGAAAGTAGCGTCTAACTATCACAAGAATTTGACCTCCATTTTCACTAAGTGGTTCGAATTTTTAACCAATATTGCACCCTCATCGTCTCCCAACATTTACCGAAAGTGGTCCATAATTTATTGACAAATTTGCAACTGTAAATTTCCAACGCGAAGTCGTCCTGGTTTACGACCAATATTTGCAAAACTCTAAGTCACCAAACTTCACATGAATTGTCATAATTTTAAGCCAATTTAAATAACCAGGTTTCGCCGGAACTGAGCAACCTATTTATTGAATTTTTTACCTTACAGTTTATTATCGCACGGAAAAGGTCCTAAAATTCAAACAATTTTTGATCATTTCACTTCATGATATTAATCGCAAAGCGTTCATATATATAAGTAATTTTTACATTAAATTCACCACCGGAAATAATCCTAATTTTCAATCAATTATTACTCCAGTTTTATAAATAAGCATTAAATTCAAAATTTTCCACATTTTGAACTCCTCAGGTTTACCATAAACTTACACTGAAATGTGACCCATATATTATCAGCCAATTATTGAGTCTATAGTTTTCAACGCGAGGTGATTCCTTAATTCTCAACCAGCTTCTGCACACTCAGCTCCATCGTATAGTAATTTTTAGCCAATATTTGATCCTTTAATTACTTCATCATCGATGATATTTTTTGACCAATTTTAAACCTACAGTCTCCAAACTCCAGCTTAAGCGGTCATACAAAAATTCACTTAATTGATTCTTAAATTTCCAAAGGTAGTGGTCCTAGCTATTAGCCATTTTTGATCTCAATCTACCGTCTAAAAAACACCGGGATTGGTCCTAATTTTCAACAAATATTGACCCTTCACTTCTATAAACTAAACCGAAAGTGTTAATATTATATGAAAAAAATCATATGAATACAGTTTTCAACGCAAATTGTCTTGCTTTTCAACACTCTGACCCTCTCGTCTCATACATGACAGGTAAATTGTCCAAACCTAGCTAAAGCCAATTTTTGACTACTTCAGTCTCCAAACACTTCCCAAACTTGGAAAAGTGCGCTTTTCTTAATATTTTTCAGGAAAGAATTTTTCAAACCCCAATATATTCACCGGAACGCTGCAGTTCGAATTTTTTACCAATTCATTGACCCTCAAGCTCTCATCAACTCGCACCCGAAAGCGCGGTCATAATATACAAATTTAGCAACTGTAATTCCACGCGAAGTCGTCTCTGGCGTTTCAGACCGATTTATGAAACTTTAGCCGTTTTACGCAACTTGTCCTGAATTGGTCCATATTTTTTAGCAATTTTAGACCCTTCAATATCCACCACGAAATAGTCCTTATTTTATGCCATTTTACTATACAGTTAAAAAAAAACGGAAAAGCATCATAAATTTCAAACAATTTGATCATTTTAACTCTACCAAACTCCACCGCGAAGTGTTCTGAATATAAGCAATTTTGACCTATCCAGCCCTAGCCACCGAAATAGATCCTAATTTTCAATAAATTTAAGTCTTTAAATATCACAATGGCGCACTAAAAGATAAACTTATTACCACAATATTTTGCGAAATGGAACATATTTTTTTATATTCCAATTATTATCAGACCGAATTTCTTCCTCTGCAGGTTAACCAACGGGAAATGTGATTCCTATTTTTCAACCGTTTGACTCTACCAGCCATCCAAACTCAACCGAAATGGATTCGCTAATTTTTAAGCCATTTTGAAATGGTAGCAGAGAACCCCAGAAGTAGTCCTATTTTTTGACCCATTTTGAACCTACAGTCTTCCAAACTCCAGCTGATAGCGGATCATAACTTTCTCATGCAAATTTTTGATCTTCTTAAAATTTCAAAGGTAGTGCGCTACTAATTATAAGCCTATTTCTTGATCTACATTCTAATACACCGGACTATGCTCCTAATTTTCAACCCAATATTGACCGCATTCACTCATTAAACTAACCGAAGATGTGTTAATATTATATGCCATCTTAGAACTCCTCCAGTTTCCACGCAAATTGTCTGCTTTTTCAACCATTTTCTGCACCCTCTGTCTCTATAATGATAGCGTAATGCCGTTCCAAACTTGCTAACTCAATATATGAACACTGGAGTCTCCAAACTTCACTCGAAAGTGGTCTTAATTTTCAGAAGAATTTTGACCTCCAATTTCCGGAAGTGGTTCGAATTTTTAACCAATATTGCACCCTCCCAGTCTCCCAACTCACCGAAATTAATTGAAATTATCGAAAATTTGCCAACTTAGTAATTTCCACTTTAAGTCGTCCTGGTTTTCGACCAATTTTGACACTCTAGTATCCAACTTCACCTGATAATTGCGTCATAATTTGTTTAGCAATTTGCATCCTTCAATTTCCACCGAGATGTGGTCCTAATTTTATAGTTATTTTAACATACAGTTTAAAAAAAACGGAAACATCCTAAATTTTTTAAACAATTTTGCATCATTCACTATACAAACTCCACCGGAAGTGTTCATAATATAAGCCAATTTTGACCCTCCAGCCGCAACCGGAAATAATCTAATTTTCAATCAATTTTAACACTCCAGTTTCCTGAAATGCATTAAATTTTATTAAATTTTCCACAATTTTGACTTCTCAGTTTCCAAACTCACTTAAAGTGACCTTAAATATATCAGCCCGAATTTTGATCTCCAGTAGTTCCAACGAAGCTGATCCTCAAATTTCAACCAGTTTAGACTCTCCAGCCTCAAACTCACCGAAATGCATCGAATTTTTAGTCCAATTGGGATTCTCTAATTACCACCGAAGTAGTCCATAATTTTTAGACCAATTAAACCTACAGTCTCAAACCCAGCTGCAAGCGCGTCATAATTTCAGCAAATTTGTGTTCTAAAATTCTTCAAATGGTAGCTGGTTCTTAATTATATAGCCATTTTTGATCCTACAGTCTAAATACATCGGAAATGGTCCTATTTTTCAACCAATATTGACCCTGCCCTCTATAAACTAAACCGAAAGTGTGAATATTGTATGCCAATCTTGACCCTCAAGTTTCCACCGCAAATTGTCTTGCTTTTCAACCACTTTCTGTAGAGATTAGGGATATCTCTACAGAATTGTAAGAGCTAGATGAACAGGTGTTGTTACTGAGGATCTAACGCATGAAAAACCTGGAATTATGTCATTTTCAAGGTGGATAACTACTGCTAGTAGAGTTTGTCGCCTCTACATAGCAACAGCACAACCTACTGGAAAATTGCAGTCATTGGCGAAGTTTGTTGTGGTTTGCTATGAACCAACGTGATTTCGAATAAAAAGCAGACCTAGATGCCCTGAAGTTCCAAAGCATTTGCTGCAACAGATCAAAATCCAAAGACAACTATCACCAGACATTGCTAGTATAACAGTGCCTGCCATCAAAAGAAATGGTTACTGGGCCCACCAAGAAAACATGCTACTGGCAATGTTAGCAGACGATGATGGAAGAAAACAGAAAGTATGCTATCGATACAATTAATGCAATACGGGAACAACCAGTTACAAGTCGACATTGTATCAAAAAATTTCTTCCACCGCATATCGCTGACATGTGCCAAACACTGAAAGACCTACTGCCTCCCTTAGATCAGAGCAGGTTTAGCCATCTATGATACGAAAACTGTCTGATGATTAGCTTAGTACCTTTATGCAACATCCTTATCGTATTACCATACCGTGCCACTCACAGGGAGTGGAAAGATGTGTAAAACTGGTGACTGAAGCATTTGGCATGGTACGTGGAGCAGATGCAAGAGATGGATACATTCATGCGGTACAAAAATCAAGGAAATTTATGCCAATATATGAATCAAAACAGGACTTTTCGGCACTAACATTAGACTAAAGGCGATAGAAAATATCATAACCTTGCTAATTTTTTGAACGTATACTATTTGAAAATATTACTGAAAATTTACTGTAAATGACTAGTAAGATATATCGTTTCATTAACAGATTTTCATAAACTTTAAGTTAAAAAACGGAACACTTCCTGGACAGATAGAACATTTTCGATCACATTTTTTTGAAAAGAGCACGTTTGTGTGAACAAAAACTCAATGAATATCTTTAATTTCAAACATTTGCCCCAGGATGACAACGATAAGGGCCTAATAATATATATATATATATATATAATATATATATATATATATATATATATATATATAATATATATATATATAATATAATATATATATATAATATATATATATATAATATAATATATATATATATATAATATAATATATATATATATATAATATAATATATATATATATATTATATGTAATTATATATTTTCTATATCATATATAATATTTATATATATATATGTAATAAATATAAATATATTATACATATATATATATATATATATATATATATATATATATATATATATATATATATAATATATATATATATTTTATACACATATATTTTACTATATATATAGTATATATATCATATATATTATACTATAATATATATATATAAATGATATATATATATTTGAAATTTTTATATGATAGCCACATGTAAAAATTTGGTACACATGTAATTTTGTGTGTATATTGCGAAAATGATAGTAAGATTTCGCTAAAACGAAAGCCTGTGGGTCTAGCCCCCAAAAGTCCCTAATCTCGAAGGTAGTCTATTCTTTTAATTAACTGAATGACCTCTCCTTTTTATGATGAATAAAGTGTGTTTAGACAAACATAAAAATATATTTCCCAAAAAATTGAATTATTAGAAGCTAATATTTATGAAATTGTTTTAGAAAGCATTGTTTTCGAATTTAAAATTATCATTATTATATGAAAAATTGCATAGTTTTTTTTGACCATCAAGCTGCATCCAATAATTTGCTCACTTGTTACTGTGTTCAAATTTCAAACCATCATTCATTATTGGTGGTTTCAGTTCTTATAAAAATTCTTTGAGAGATGCTCACTAGTATCCAACTTCTAGAATTTCTTATCCTCATGTACAAACTGTTTATTTAATCTGAGAAATTAATCATTTAACTTCTATGCATAGAAGTTATTCACTCATATCATATACGTTGATAGGGAACTTTCACTCCTTGGATGTGTACTGGATTACATAAAGACAAATTGTTTTGACTTTGTAATTCAAACAGTCATGTAGCTTGGTTAAAAGACTAATAAACATGTGCTGCAAAATATTATATTTGTGGCAGTGAATTTAGTTGATTCACAATGCAAAAATATTTTTTTGATGATAAGAAAGGTTGGAGGCAGGTCCTGTAAAGTTGTTACATTTTTTTAGCTGACTTCAATCTGATAGTTTTTCCCCCTACCAACATATATCATTTTTAGAAAGCTGAATACCTTCATTGGCATAGAGTTAATTGGAATAGGATGTTTCATAACATTAATTCAACCACTATACGCCCACAAAATTTTTTTAATTTAAATTCATATACATGAACTGTTCTTTATGTTATTTCGTACGCTGCAAGATGAGTATAACCAAATTTGGCATAACGAGCTTAGTATTATTTGCCTAATATTACATATTTCATTAACTAACATAAATTCACAGAGTCTGCTAAAGTTGTTCTTTTTTTGCCTTCAACTCCGTTTCTTGTTCGAAATTTTCATGAAAAATGGTGATCACCAGCCAATTATGAAAAGCAGTATAATATGTAGGAACCAAAATATATGATAATAAATGTCAAACATACTCGCATAAAAATAAAACTTCTGTCGACGCTTTTACATGAGTCATTTTGCCTCCAGTTTGTGTCTGGATGTTCAATGTGAAGTGTGTGATATTAACATATTTTGCATTATATTATATATATACTATATATAATAATATATATATTTATATTTGTAATATATATATATAATATATATATAGTATATATATATATAATATATAATATATTATATATATATATATATATATATAGTATAGTATATATATATATATATAATTATATATAATAATATATATATATATATATACGTTCAAATTGCTTAATTTCACTTACAGAAAATTCCATTACCTAAAAAATGCACGAAATTGTTAAAATTATCCAAACAAATTTGTCCTACATATGTGCGCTGCCCAGATAACGTGAGATCCCAAATGATGAATATATACTCCCTTAATAAAAAATACATTTAAATTTTAATTTTGATAATTAACTGGTGCATCAATGATAAATCTAGCCGGACACCTCATATTTGCTAAGCTGCAGTCTTGGTGTAACATTACTTAAAGTTGCGCTTGGCTTAACGCGACAGTCAAGACATACTGCCCATTTAGCAATTTCCAATTGCGTATGGAGAGGAACCAAAGGATCAGCCAATGGACTGTTATTTTTGCATTTACAAAAATTGCAATACAATAACAATCAAGACCTAGAAGACCCATTAAATAATCCAAACCTACCTTCGGCTATTAGGCCTATTCCTCACAGCGAAGAGAGCTTCTATCCCTGCACCACCTGACAAATGTGAATACCCTGCTCAAGAAAACTTCCAACGAAGAAGCATTTAACAATTACGCTCCAGAAAATGACGGACTGTTGCAAGACCTTGATTATGCATGGAATGTCAACAGAACCTCATAGAATTTAATATAGCTGAACTAATAGCATCTAAGTTCTCGCCATCTATCCATTGTCAAATAACAGGCAGCCAGAATCTATTGCGCATCTGATTAAAGGACGCTTGGCCGATCTTCTTTGAGAGCGGAACTAGCAATTTCCGCATTAGCGGCGACGCCGAAGAAGAATTCGCGTATTTTTTCTCGTCGTAGACCAGGCCAATTTTAGAGTATGAACTGATGTTGCATATCCATTTATGCAGAGAAAATTAGGAGACTGTCTCGCCACTATCCTTTAAAGAATGGGGATGTTATATAGCGTTCTTCTAAACTCTAGCTATTAAAAGCCGAGTGCTTCTTCATAGACTGCCGAATGCTGAAACCTATTCGACTCCTTATTGCCTATGGACCCATATGAAAGCCAGACCTACAGACAACAGGAAAAGTTTTGTTTAATCGAAAATACGCATACGTACAGCCATTCTGGCAATATATGCCAGGCGATTTTAAAAGCTGAGTAATAAAGCACTTTTGTTAGGTCTCTAACAAGGATATACTAAATTTTTTGTTATCCTAATATTCGAGTGGGATTGCCGAGATCTCAAAAATCATTTTGCTCAAGAAGCAATTGCGCCTTAAAAGAAATCTAATACCTGGAAATAAAAATGTAATTGTTCAACCACTTGTGAAACCTGAACTCGTATATCTTATTCCTTTGCACATCAAACTCGGGTTAATAAATTTTTTTGTAAAAGCGATGGATAAAAGTGGTCCAGGGTTCCTATACGTAAATAAGAAATTCCCTAGGATCAGTGAGGCTAAATTTAAAGAGGTATATTTAGTAGGCCCACAAATAAGCGAGCTAAGATTGAAGGACCATCACTTAGCATGAAAGCTGCAATAATATTGAAAAAACCTGCATGGAGATCTTAAAAAGGTCATAACTGAGTTTCTAGGCAATATAAGGCCCGACAACATGAAGAACTAGTTTCCGAACTCCTTAAAAATTATAAGCAATGGGATGTAACATGTCCCTAAAAAACATTTCCTTCATTCTACTTGAACTTTTTTCCTAAACTGCAATACTAGGCTCTATTAAGCGCGATATGAGCCATACGGTTGAGCGATCACCAAGATTATTTCAAACTATCGCCAAAAAACGTTATCAGGCGTAAATTTGGAATTACAAAATAATACTTGCAGACTATGTATGGGCGACTTAAAAGGCCACGATGTTTTACAAGCCAAACTACAGTAGAAACATTTCAATCTTAACATTTAAATGCAAGAAGTTATATAGGCTGCAGTAAATTAACTAAAGCCCTATCATTTATAACAATATTAAATTTATTAATTCCCGTTACAAAAAATCCCTGCCCGTTACAACAAAATGGTATACAAATTCGGGATCAGGGCACAAAACTAAAAAAAACACCCATTTTTACTCATTTAACAGACAAAAAGTCAAATTATTCGTGTTCCAGTGTAATCAGCATTTGATTTCGGCATTGCATGGGCCCCAAATATCAAAATATCAAAAACCATTTTTCTCGGTTTCCATACTTGTCACGCCATATATGTGCGTTCAGGTTTTGAAAATTATTGGCGAAAAAAAATTGTAGGAGGTGAATCCCAAAATATCAAAAACATAGGTTTTCAAAATCTGAAAATCTGAAAAAGTGACTACAGACATATTAAAACACTTGAAAACAATGTTAAAGAGTTATAGAAGCCAGAAAAAGCCTACAGTTTTTGCTTTATTTCCATTCAAATATTCTCTGAAAATTAGCATCTTTTACGGTAGCCGGACTAAATGGAGTGCTTAGGACAAAAAACTCTGCAGACCATCCCTTTTTTAAATTAAAAATTTTAAAAACCATTACTAATATAAAAATAATGAAATTAGTATATTATATATATATATATATATAATATACTACTATATATATATATATATATATATTATATTTATATATTATAATAATATATATTATATATATAATTAAATAATATATATAGTATAATTCTATACATATATATATATATAATATATATATATTATATATATATATATATATATATATATATATATATATATATATATATATATATATATATATATATATATCATATATATGTTATCTGATATATAATGCCTAAGCTTTGCTATGCGCATCATTAAACAACAACAAACCTCTTACCATACAAACAAATAACGACATAAACTAAAATTCTGCGTCATTCTGTGGTTATGTTTGTGTGCGCCTGCCATCAAGCAACCAAAAATGTACACATGAACTACTGTTATAATTTGCTTCAAGCTGTAAAGTGTAAGAAAGTGTGGCCTACAAGACATATTCCAAGACCCACCTGTTGGAGGTCCCAGTAACGTTAATTAAACAGCCAGTATTGAAATTAAGAACTCCACGAGTGAAGACAGATGTTATCAATTTTGAAATAATTTTATTTAACAATATTTTATTAGTTTAAAAATAATATCGTCCAAGATTGTTCGATGCAAAATATGAGCATATATTGTTTTGTTAAAAGGAAATTATTTTATGTAAAGAAAGGGTCAAAAAGTGACTCCTCCTATTGATATCTCGGATACTGTGAGAAAGTAAAAAT
The DNA here is from genome assembly GCA_015478945.1 of Trachelipus rathkii. Classification (NCBI taxonomy): domain Eukaryota; kingdom Metazoa; phylum Arthropoda; class Malacostraca; order Isopoda; family Trachelipodidae; genus Trachelipus; species Trachelipus rathkii. Next base: position 35,188 of record JABUQX010013249.1, on the reverse strand, counting down.
ATAAGGTGTTTGGTTCTCAAGAGGTCTCTCTTTCTCATTTCTTTCGTTTGATGACTTTATGGTGACTTTGATCGTCTGTATATTTGGACGTAAAGATTCTTCATTTACCGATGTATATTGTGAATTGATAAGCGCTGAAAGCTTGTACGAAGAATAATTGCTGCAATTATTGAGAACGATAAACGTCCGAAGTTATCAATCAGAAGATAAATCATTCGACGGGAATAGCAATCTTCTATCAGGAGGATTATTTGAAGTGATCTCAAATTTATCAGAAGAGAACATCCCCTTGTGAAGATTATAACACCTCATCTGCCGAATACAATAATCCACGAATAAAAAGAGAGTAGACTTTTAAAATTTGGGAACTCTACTAAGAGATTATTTGTGGAACTTGCCCACTATTGAATAACCAGAAGAGAAGAAAGTAAACATATTAGTTATTTATTGACTCTGGTGACCGAGATTGTGATTTGTGGAAAAATCATACCCTAAATAAACAGACTCTGTATATCTATTTTCATATTAAACGAACTCCGGGAATTGTCACGCTCTTTTATTTGCTTTTGATCCCAACTTTTGACAATAAATTGGGAGCTCTGTAAGGGAATTGTTCATTTTTGGGGGAAATTTTATTCACGAACGCTTATTGCAAGCAAAGTTCAGATAAATTGTATTGAAGTACAAATCATACTGAAAATTTAAGAAATGAATTACGAATCGTTATTGAGATTTGCTCAAGAATTGGGCTTAAAAGGAAAGGAAACCAGAGAATTCGTATAGGAGGAAACAGAAGCCGCTAAAGAGGCAGCAGAAATAGAAGCCGCCAGAGAAGCAGCGCAAAGAGAAGCCGCTGAAGAGGCATCAGAAAGAGGAGCCGCAAAAGAGGCAGCTAAAAGAGCCGAAAGGAATGCACAGAGACAACATGAACTCGAACTCAGAAAACTTGAATTGCAAGCGGGCAATGCCGGTTCTCAGTATGTCACAGATAATAACGATGTAAAGGCAAGAGAACCTAAACTCCCTCCCTCTGCCTATAACAGAGATGAAATTGATTGCTACCTGGAGCGATTCGAGAGGTTTGCAGATCTCAATGAATGAGATAGAGGGCAATGGGCTTCTCACCTAAGCGCTTTGTTAACCGGAAAAGCGCTCATAGCATATTCTCGTATTCCGAAAGTGATTCTAAAGGTTATGATAAATTAAAGAACGACCTCCTTTTATGCTATAATCTAACGGAGGATGGTTATAGGGTAAAGTTTAGAAGTTCGAAGGCGTATGTGGACGAAAGGCCTATTCAGTTCATCGGCAGACTGAAAAACTATATGATATGAATTAGCGGAAATCAATGAAGATTTTAACTATATAATAAACCTGTAGGAAGCTGAATAGTTCTTGAATACATGTCCCAGTGAATTAGCAACATTCTTGAGGGAAAGGAAAGTTAATAAGTTGGATGTAATAGCGCAGGTAGAAGAAAACTATCTACTTCCACATAATAAAATCATGTTGCAAGCAATGAACAAAGAAGACTCGAAGTGGAAAGGAAAGAAAGACACGTATAAAAATTATCACAACGTGGAGAAGTCAAAGACCCAAAGAACTTGTTTTAAATGTGGAAAGAGAGAACACAGAGTTATGGAATGCAGGAGCCATACAACGTACAGGAGAGATAGTCAGTTTAAGAAGTATAATGATAGCCGCATGAATAATAATTGGAGAGGATGTCCGAAAAGAGCGACTGTAGCCATAACAAACGATAATGGTAACGCGGCGCGGTGGAGTTAAACCCGTACCCTTAACACCCTATCAACAGTTGAAAATCAGAAATGTAATAAGTGATATGAATTATGTCGACGAAGATAATAGGATCGCCTTGGCATGTGGCAGATCAATACCTGTTATCAGGAGCGCATGCGCGAAGAGTAGAAACGGAAGGCGAATATTCAAAAAGAAACGATGCCCGTAGTAAATGGAAAAATTAACGGAATTGATGGTAATGCACAGAGAGACACAGGGTGCGATAGCGTCATCGTAATTTTTTTTTATTTCGGCTTTCAACTCACTGGAAAAAGAAAGAAAATGCTGTTGATTGATAATACAATCGGTGATATACCTGCAGCCAAGATTGATGTTGACACACCTTATTACACGGCACGTGTTGAAGCGTTAATCTTAGATGATGCCATTGATGACTTGATAATAGGTAATATCCCAGGCGCGAGAAATGCGGAGAACCGTGATGATCAAATAACGATACCTTGCAAGATCGAAACAGTCAAGCAACAAGATGAAAGGTCCGTTAAACACGAAAGTACGCCGCTGTTGGACGATAAAGGAGTTACGCGAGAAAAATTTATTGAGCTCCAACGAGAAGATGAAACGTTAAATAGGTGCAGATTACTAAGCGATGTGGAATACAAGAGAAGTGACGAGACAGAGGAAGACGAACAGATTGCGTGTGTTGAGGTTGTAGATTTTGAAGAATGTGAGAAGGATAAGATTGATTTTGAAGAAGACGAGATCATTTTAGGAAATTGTACGCCCAAGGAAAGTATTGGAGAAATTGTAATTGCAAAAGAATTAGAGGCGGAAAAGAGGATTAAGATGAAGAAGTTATTAGAAGAATTTGAACATGTATTTATTGATTTACCAGGCAACGTTGACATAGTGCAGTACGAGATAAATTTGACCTCGGAAATACCGGTGGAGAGTAAAGCGAATCCCATACTCTTCGCATTAAGGGAAACCTTAAAGAAAGAGATCGATGATATGTTGAGGATGAATGTAATTAGGGAATCTGATCCACCTTACGCGTCACCGATCGTTATGATGAAGAAGAAAGATGGGAGGAATAGGGTATGTGCAGAATATAGGAAATTGAATCAAATTACTGTCTTCGATCCTGAACCTATAATGATAACTAAAATATTCGCTAGATTTGTGAAGGATAGATATTTTTCAAAGGTCGATCTGAGCAAGGGTTACTGGCAGATTCCGGTAAGAGACCGAGACATTTGCAAGACTGCTTTCGTAACCTCAGACGGTCATTATGAATTCTTGAAAATGCCGTTTGGATTTGTGATTGCTGGTGCGACATTAGTACGAGCAGCAAGAAAAATATTGAGGGGAATGAGAAAAACGGACAGTTATCTTGACGATATTATAGTTCATACCGAAACGTGGGATGAACATATGGATGAAATGAGGGAGCTGCTAATTAGATTGACCGACGAAGCCACTACTCTCAGACCGTCGAAGTGTGAAATAGCTGTCTTTGTTTTGAAATTCCTCGGACATAGATTAACGGAAGGAGCAGTCGGTCTGCAGGATGATAATATAAAATACATACGTGATGTCGAAAGGTCATATACGAAGAAGGGAGTCCGGTCATTCTTAGGACTAATAGGATTTTATATAAATTTCATACCCGGCTATTCCACGGTAGCTGCACCATTGTCGGATTTAACGAAACACAAACAACCGAATAAGGTAGCATGGGGAGTAGCCCAAGAAAAGGCATTAAGGGATTAAAATGAATGCTGATTAGTAAATCGATACTAAGACTTCCAGATTTGACGAGATCTTTTATACTCCAAACATATGTTAGGGACGTGGCTTTAGGAGCAGTCCTGTTACAAGAATATGAGGATGAGTTGTTTCCTATAGCATACGCAAGCAAAATGTTATCCTTAAGGGAAAGAGCATACTCTACGTTAGAGAAAGAAGGACTAGGAATAATATTTGGAGTAAAGAAATTTGATAATTACCTATACGGGAAGGAGTTCGTTTTGCAGACTGATCATCAACCCCTGGTATACAGTAAATGCAAAAAAAAACTAAATACGTCAATGCGAAGGTAATAAGATGGGCTTTATTCCTTCAGAAATATAAATTTTGATTGGAGTCTATAGAAGGAATGAAAAACACTGCCGCAGATTATTTGACTAGGATTGGAATGTGAACGACCAACGTTTGGGTTCAAAGGAAACGCCCGGATTCCCTTCTAAATAGGGGCGTGTGTAACGTTAATTAAAACGCCAGTGTTGAAATTAAGAATTCCACGAGCGAAGACAGATTTTAGGAATTTTGAAAAATTTTTATTTAACAATATTTTATTAGTTTAAAAATAGCTTCGTCCGAGATATTTTGATGCAAAATGTGAGAATATATTGTTTTGTTAAAACGAAATTATTTTATGTAAAGAAAGGGTGGAGAGGTGACTCCGCCGATCGATATCTCGGATACCGTGAGAAAGTATAAATATAAAATGTTTGGTTTTCACGAGGTCTCTCTCTCATTTTTTTCGTTTGATGACTTTATGGTGACTTTGATCGTCTGTATATTTTGATGTAAAGATTCTTCATTTACCGTTGTATATTGTGAATAGATAGGCGCTGAAAGCTTGTACGAAGTTGGTGAGATTATTGAGAACGATAGACGTCCGAAGTTATCAATCAGAAGATAAATCATTCGACGTGAATTGCAATCTTCTATCAGGAGGATTATTTGAAGTGATCTGAAATTTATCAGAAGAGAACATCCCCTTGTGAAGATCATAACACCTCATCTGCCGAATACAACTTTTTTATAGGGATTGAATTCACGAATAGAGAGTAGACTTTTGAAATTTGGGAACTCTACTGAGAGATTATTTGTGGAGCTTACCCACTATTGAATAACCAGAATTCTTTGATCCCAGTGTGAGAACATTTCTGAGTTTATATGATCACTGAAGAGAAGAAAGTAGACATACTAGTTTTTTATTGACTCTCGTGACCGAGATTGTGATTTGTGGAAGAAAGCCATACCCTAGACAAACAGACTCTGTATATCTATTTTCATATTAAATAAACGAACTCCGGGAATTGTCACGCTCTTTTTTTTTTTTTGATACCATCTTGTGACAGTCCCCAATACTCTCCTAAATTCACTTGCTCTTTATTAATAAGAATCGACGTTAGTGCCTTTTTCCTTTTTCTATAGGTAATACAGCTGCAATTGCTCGAGGGAGCTGATCACTCATATAACATCATCTTTAATACCCCTCGTTTCACAAGGGGTACAGTGTATGTCCTTCAATATTTAGTGAATACTGGCAACGGCAAGTTTGTTTTTTTGTAGTGCTTCCTTTATTCCAGTAGTAATTGTTTTTTGAAATTGTCTTGCATCTTTTGTAGTTTCTAACAAATTTATTATCCCTCAATTTAGAGCTTTACTTCTCTACTCATCTGCCAAATTAGCGTTAGGTGGGGATTATATAGGATTTTATTTTTAAAGCTTGGTTCCATATTTATGAACTGCCCTTTACTCTACCTTTGGGGAAATATCATTTCAGAATACTCCCTTAATAGAAATTCGAATTTATGAATGCTAGTTGAGATTTTTTGATTTAAAGATATCCTAAAGTTGCACAAATCTTAGAGAAATTTTGCACTTAGGCAAGGTAGCGGCGAACTAACCTTGATCCTTGCTAATGTATGATTTCACGAAAGGTAGCCATCTTGGTTTTTTATTGTACAATTTGTCGCTATTTTTATTTTATTTATTTCATTTGTTAGTACTTATTATGTAGATAATTTTGTCAAATATCTTATTATGGTGGAAAAAATATTTAAAAACCACCTAAATTGACTTTCACACTAGAGAAAAAGCAATGTTCAACTATGGACCGGCCCTAACCTTCCATAATCAGCAGTCGATATTCGTATATTCTAAATTTATTTGGCTTGTCTAAGCTCAGCCTAAGATTTTGCCGAAAATAGTAACTGGAACTAATAAATGTGAAGCAACATTTTCTTCAGTACTCGTAGTATTTATATGCGCTTAGATTATTTCATAATTATTTTTTTAATATATCTAAGCCATAATGACGTACATCCAATAAAACCAATCACCAAACATGCTCATGCAATTCTACAAAGCACCTTAGGGCTTTTCAATAACTTACATAGTATACACAAAGGCTAAAACATGCTAATATATATATATATATATATATATATATATATATATATATATATATATATATATATATATATATATATATATATATATATATATATATATATATATATATATATATATATATATATATATATATATGATTTAATACTTCTAGGGCATCATGGATGTAACTAAAAAACTATAACAGCTACAGGAAAATAAATAACATTTTATTAATCAGGAGACATTTTTATCTATGAAATTTTTATAAAAAAATAACGCTTTTGAAAAATTTAAAATAGTTAAAAATGTTGGAAAACTTGTATGATATTACCGTTTTCTGAGAATACGAAGAAGCTCGAGTACTAAGAATGAACACGCAAAGGTGCCAAATGTTGAATTTTTTTCTTTTTTAACTAAAGGATATCCCACGGTAAGCAAGAACGATGGATTGAGTCGGGGTTTCTCGGCCTGGGGATGATCGGGACCGTCCCCCCCCTGTTCCTCCGTCGGCTAGAACCCCATAAAAAGGATATAAAAAGAAAAAATAACATTTTCTCAAAGCGTAAAATTAAAATACTATTTGGTAACTCTTCTTGCTCTCGTGATATTCATTGCAGAAGGGATTCAAGGTTAATCACACCGTACGCTTGCTGCCAGATCTAAGATAATACTAGTATTTAAGATGTTATTAATAAATATTAAGAATAAAATAATTTTTTTTTTAAGTTTCATCGATGAAATTGCTTGCTAAAATCCAAAATGTTATTTTTTCTTGTAGCTGTTATAATTTTTTAGTTACTTGCATGATGCTTTGGGAGGTTGGCCTATATATATATATATATATATATATATATATATATATATATATATATATACAGTAAGTATATATATATATATATATATATATATATATATATATATATATATATATATATATATATATATATATATATTAGAGAATAATCTACTTTGGACGTAGTTTGTTTATAGTAATTTTTCTAAAGCAAACTATTAATAAAAAAATGTTTTATTGAGACACTTTAGCACAAATAAAACATATTAAAACTTTTGTATTCCCTGAGTTAATGGTATCAAATGCAGAAGTCTTTCACTTCATTTACGAAGCCTCTTTCAGCTGCTTATATGTTTTGAATACCTGCTCAGAAAGCCGACTGCTTATGAAAATTTTGAAGAATCCAGTGTTAAATTTCTATCTTTCATGGGTGATGACAAGGGTAGCTTTTTGAATAAAACGGTTCGTCCGTTGAATTTTTCTGGCATTGGGTCGAAAATACAGTTGAAATAATATTGAAAAGTTTAATTACCATGATGCAAAGAGAGAAGAGATAAGAGAAATTATGATAAAGGGGTTGTAATTTGAGGATGCTTTTCATAGTATAATTGTTCGACTTTTTTGATGGTTGGGGAGTTAAATTTTAAGAGTTTGTGTTGATAGTAATCTAGTTTATGTTCTCCTGTCATATTGTTGTAATTGTTGAAGTTATGTATGCAATAGGTTTCGATTAATTTTCGTTTTTGGTGGTTGGGGATGTTGATTAAATTTTGCATGAATTACTATTGATTGAGTAGTTGAATTGTGACCTGTGTTTGGTGAGAGATGAATTTCGATTATCTTCTTGTAGATCGTCTGAATGTTGGTTTTTTCTTCTGGTAAAGTTATTTGATTCACCGATGTATGTTTTTGGGCAGTGGTTGCAGGGTATTGTGTATATGCATTGTAGAGGTTCGGGGTGTGGTTTTGGTGGATGAAAAAGTTTTTTAAGGGGAGGGCATTGGTGGAAGTGAGCGTGATGTTTTGGGGCATATATTTTTTAAGATATTGAGTGTTTTTTATGGGGATGGGGAGGTAGGAGGTGTTTTGAGGGTTGCATGTGGGGGGGAATGGTGTTATTGCTATAATATTTTGATCGTGCCTTTCGGTAAGCTTTGTTTATGATGTAAATGGGATATTGTAGTTTTTTAAATGTATTACGTATGAGATTATTTTCTTTGTTAAGATTGATGGGAGATCAGATTCTGAGTGCTCTGATGTATAGGGCTGTGAGGGTGGCTATTTTTATGGAGGTGGAATGGATGAGTACCAGTGAATATAAGAGGGATTGGAAGTGGGTTTATGATATACAGAAAAACTGAGATGGAAAGAGTTGTGTCAGGAGATGAGTGTGTCTTAAGAGCGAAGTGTGAGTTTGAGGATATTCTAATGTAAATTGCATGGAAGGAGTATATTGTTAATGTTGTAATACGTTGGTAGGGTCAATGTTGTGAGGTGATACGAAGATATCATCGACATAGCTGTGCCAGTTTGAGTTTTGGAGTTCAGGGAAAGGAAGGATGTGGTAGAGTTCTGTGAGTTCTATATATATATATATATATATATATATATATATATATATATATATAAATATATATATATATATATATATATATATATATATATATATATATATATATATATATATATATATATATATATATATATATATATATATATTGCTATGTGTGGATAGAGGGAACTCCATGTTGACCATTTTTTTTTGTAGGAAAGAGGAATTTTGAAATTGAAAAAAACTATGTTCTAAGGAGAGATGTATCAAATTTAGTAAAAGATGAAGAGGGTATGTGAGTTGTATGTTGTTATTAAAAATAGTTGTTCGCAAACCCACTTCCAATCCCTCTTATATTCACTGGTACTCATCCCACCACCTCCAGCCCCCCCCCACATGCAACCCTCAAAACATCTCCTACCTCCCCATCCCCATAAAAACACTCAATATCTTAAAAATATATACCCCAAAACATCAATCATTCCCCCCCCCACATGCAACCATCAAAACACCTCCTACCTCATCCCCATAAAAACACTCAATATCTTAAAAATATATACCCCAAAACATCACGCTCACCTCCACTAATGCCCTCCCTTAAAAAACTTTTCATCCACAAACCACACCCCGAACTCCTCACGCATATACATAATACCCCTGCAACCACTGCCCAAAAACATACATCGGCGAACAAATAACTTTACCAGAAGAAAAACCAACATTCAGACGATCTACAAGAAGATAATCGAAATTCATCTCTCACCAAACACAGGTCACAATTCAACCACTCAATCAATAGTAATTCCATGCAAAATTCTAATCAACATCCCCAACCACCAAAACGAAAATTAATCGAAACCTATTGCATACATAACTTCAATAATTACAAATAATATGACAGGAGAACATAAACTAGATTACTATCAACACAAACTCTTAAAATTTAACTCCCCAACCATCAAAAGTCGAACAATTATACAATGAAAAGCATCCTCAAATTACAACCCCTTAATCATAATTTCTCTCTTATCCTTTCTCTCTTGCATCATGTTAATTAAACTTTCATTATTATTTTTCAACTTTATTGAGCACCCACGCCAGAAAAATTAACGGACGAATCCGCTTTTATCGGTGTTACCCTTTGTCATCACCCATGAAAGATAGAAATTTAACACTGGATTCTTCAAAATTTCCTAAGCAGTCGGCTTCCTGAGCAGGTATTCAAAACATATAGGCAGCTGAAAGAGCTTCGTAAATGAAGTGAAAGACTTCTGCATTTGATACCATTAACTCAGGGAATACAAAAGTTTTAATATGTTTTAATTGTGCTAAAGTGTCTCAATAAAAAAGTTTTTTATTTATAGTTTGCTTTCTGTCACAGGGTTTATAAAATTATTATATATATATATATATATATATATATATATATATATATATATATATATATATATATATTATATATATATATGTTACTATATTATATAGCTGGTTGGTTGTTAATGTAATTGAGGATTGGCAGTATATATATATTGTTATTATATATTATGCCATGTAATATTATACATATATATATATATATATATATATATATATATATATATATATATATATATATACATATACATATATATATATATATATTGTTATTGTTATTATATATATATATACATATATATACATATATATATATATATATATATATATATATGCTTATACAAATACATATATGGTATTCATACATAGATATATATTGTTATAAGAAAAAGAATACATATATATATAAGAAGAAGTTATTATTATACATATATTATATTATTATTATTAATATATTAAGGTTATTATCTATATATATATAGTTATTATATATTATTATATATATACATATATATATATTATTATTATTAACCTACATGTATATAAATACATATATATATATATATATATATATATATATATATATATATATATATATATATATACATATTATTATATATATATTAGTATATATATATATATATATATATATATATATATATATATATATATATATATATATATATATATATATATATATATATATATATATATATATATATATATATATATATATATATATATATATATATATATATATCTATATATATATCTATATATATATATATATATATATATATCTATATATATATATATATATATATATATATATATATATATATATATATATATATATATATATATATATATATATATATATATATATATATATATATATATATATATATATATATGATATATATATATAATATAACTTTTTTTGTTTTAGCTTCATTTATTTTGTATTATATTCCTTGTAAACTGTCTTCGATACGGAGCCCCCTAATAAATGAGAGGATGGTTTAATAAATATCAACTTTTTTAAGATTATTAGGCAGTAGAGAAATACTTACCTGAGGGTAGACTTGCGCAAAGTCAAGTTGTTTTTCAAAGATAATTCATAAATACGAGCCTTAGGCCCATATTTATGAAACGCCCTTTTCTCTACCTTTGGACAAGTATCATTTCAGATCCTCCCTTTTCGGAAATTCGAATTTATGAACGCTCCTTGAGATATTTTTAGTTTAAGAAAATTTTTAAGTCGCAAAAATCTTGGAAACATTTTGCCCTTAGGCAAGGCAGCGACGAACCTACCTTGAGCCTTGCTAAGGTTTGATTTCACGAATAGCAACAACCACCATGTCTTTTTAGTGTACAATTTGACGTTATTCTTATTTTATTTACTTCATTTGTTGGAACTTAATATTTAGATGATTTTGCCAAATATGTACTTATGGTGGAAGAAATACTCAGAAACCACCTAAATGGGCTCTCACACGGGAGAAATAGACAACGTGAAACTATCGATCAACCCTAACTTCCATAATTTAACAGACGATATTTTTATATAGTAAATTTTGTGTTAGCTTAGGTTAAAGTCCAGGCTCTGCGACCACCTGCCGACGGATCTCAGTAACAGATAATAAATTGTCAAGGAACATGTTCTTTTTGAATACTATGGGTATTGGAAACGCATGTTAGATTATTTCTATTTTATTTTTTTCTCCCTTTTATAATTTCTTATCGCGAAAAATCCCAAGTAGTTCGTACACCGGTATACCAGAATTACCATACTTATTATTATTATATTTAGTATTAATATATATATATAACAGCTATTATATTATATATATATATAATAATATATTATAAGTACGCCATAATTACATAATACCTATACCACGGTTACGTAGACGTCGTCTAGTTTGTTCACTTACTATATTTATTTATATTTTACTTATATAATATATAATATTTAAATATAATATTATTATATATTATATTATTATATTCCTTCTAAGTTACTTTTTCAAAGTAATATCCATATACCTACGTGATGAGCTGATATTATATATATATTATATATAGGGATAATATATTATATATATATTATATAATATAATATTATATATATATATATATAATAATAATATTACTAATACTATTAAAGTATATAATTATAATATATTATTCCCCCCCTTACTACTGTTATATTATAATATTAATTATTATATATACTATCAATATATATATTACATACATATATATAATATTAATATTATAACTTGCGATTATAATATATAATAAGGTATAATTATATAGTAGTTTCAATAAGGATACTTACCATATATATATTATATATAATTAAAAATATTATATATATTATACTATTTATTATATTTCTCTACATAAATATTTATTATATATATATATATGATATATCATTAATACATAATATATATATACTCCATATATTATATAGTGATGATGTAAAAAATTATATCTAAAGGTTATACTTAGCTAATATATAATAATATATATAAATATATATATATTAGAACATTTAGAAATAAAGAGACAGTCAAGAAGTCACATGGTCCTTCGAAGACTTATCACCTGTAATTCCATAGAACTATTACCCACAAAGCACCCTATGGGTTTCCACAAAAGCACCCTAGGGGTTTCCACAAAGCACCCTAGGGGTTTCCACAAAGCACCCTAGGGGTTTCGCTAATCAATGTTTTTACTCTCCGGAATGTTCTCAATAATCTTTATATTAGTTAATACATCACTAATTTCTTATACAACTAAAAGGGAAAAACTCCTACCTTCGCTACTCACAGTTACCAATGCCTACACCCACTAGAGATTTTAATAACTTTTTGATATTAAATAAATCAGTTGCATTTTTACAGTAAATTAACTACGTGTATAAACAAGATGTAACCGGCTCCAATTATAGAGCTAGTCAAAATATACTAAATAGATACCATAATCTTCCCAATTACTTACTAATTACCCTAATCCTCTCTAAATGTTGCCGCGTCAACCCTTCGACATTGTCCGTCTCTCCTTCTCTATCCAACCTATTTTGTTGGGAAATTCCATTTCCAATAAGATTAATTCCAACTCCAAAATGTACTGAGGGCATATGGAACGATGACTTATCTTGTCATGATCATGGCGCTTGGGCGCATTATCTTTTTATTTGTCCTTACTGTGGATCTAATTGGGTCTCCTTCGTCCGTGGTCTACTATTGAAGAGTTTAAATGGGTGTCCGGCAGTCACAATGAGCATCTTTATGATTATTTGAAGAACTTGAGCTGAAACCCCTCTAAGAACTCGCCTTCTACAGAAAACATTCCGAAGCATCCATTAAGCCTTATCCCTCATAGCTTCTCTTTCCTATCTCAAAAGCGCACAGTAAAATCATCTCTTGTTGCTCTAGTTACAAAACATCCTCAACTTACTCTCGGCATATCTATGTTTTCCTATAAATAAGGGGCACCCAACACTGTGCAACAATACTCAATTACTGAGTCTTAACAGCTCCAGCTTTATTATACAGGGTTTATACTCTTTATTAATCTTTTTCCTTGCATTTTTAAACGTGACCATGCTTGATCTTATTTTATACCTAATCATATTATTCTTTCAGACTTTTATTCTTGCTTTCCCAAAACACTGATATATGTCTAATTTTCAATATTATTCTCTTTATATAATTCACAACGTAAATATTTTTCTACTCTCCCCAAACTCAAGCCAGCATCCTTCATTCCACTAAATCGAAGTTAAAATTTTCGTAGTAACCTAAGCGAAGACTGATGAACCATATACACCTTTTTATTATCGTATACTTCATTTGCTACTTTACCTGTCCCACCCAAGAAGTTTATCAAGATCATTTTGAAACTTCATACTACCATCACATTCGTAACTGAATGTGGTAGCAACTTTTTATCATCTGCAACATAGAACACCTACATTTAAGTCCCTTTGGTTCCTTAATCATTTACATAATATATGTATATATAATATAGATATAATACTATATTATAATAATATATATAATATATTATTATAATAAGTTATATTTAATTATTATATATATATTATATTATTTTATATTATATATTATTATATCTCTATATATAATTATCCACTAATTATAATTTTAATATTATAACTTTTTTAACCATATACTATATATATATACTTTAATTGTATTATTACTTATTTTATTATAATATTTAATAAGTAGTTAATATAGAATATATATATTACTCACTTACTCACCACTATCTCAACGATAGTATTATATATATATTATATATATATATGATATAGTTAGTATATATATATAGTAGGTAGTATCTATATATATATGTATAGTATTATATATATAGTAATATAATATATATATATACCCTACTATACCTGCTATAGATATATCATACCATAATTATTATAAATATATTATATTGTTTATTCTCACCTACCATATATATATAGATAATTAATATATTATAATATATATATATATAATATATATAAAATAATATATCACCTTAATGATTAATAATACTTATATTATATATATTATATATAGTTATTATATTAACTATTATATTTATTGTGGACCAATAGTGAACTATTCACTGAAGACCTGTGCGGACACCACTCTTTCACTATTTCTCATGTATGATTTTACCCAATACTTTTATGAACTCAGATTAAACTACAATCATCAGTTTGAGTCAAAACCATGTTACCAAAGAGTCAACACTATAACCACATTGCAAATAACATCTTACAGCCTATATGTGGGGTAATACATTATCAAAGCTTGCTAATTGTCTAAACGTAATAACATTCAACTGGATCTCTCGCGTCAATTGAATCTGGTCAAGTCAGTAATTAGGTATTCCAATAAATACATCTAAAAAATTTGTCTGGACATGATAACCACCCTTTCTAAAAACCCTGCTGCGGAGTCGTACAATACCTTGTTATCTTCAAATATTTCTCTATATGTGACTTTTCAGGAACTTTTCAAGAACTTCTTAACATCAGGAAGATGTTTCAGCTGATTGTGGCCTATAAGTTTCTCAAAATATACGGCACTATGCTGTTATTACAGTCCGTTTGGAACCTACACCAAATGTTATAAAATCGCGTTAAAAATCAAATACAAGTGCCTTTGCAATGCTAGTACTGCCCTCCTTCAATCGATTTAAGCCATTTTGACCACAAACCTCATTAGACTAATTGCTCCAGCTAAAGGATTTGATTATTTCTATCTATCTCAGATTGAGATGATTTGATCGTGGTTTACATTGCATGCAAGAACTAACTTATTTCCCACGGTATTATATAATGTGTCCTTAGATATATATTCGAACCACCACCAATAAGCATTGAAGTGTTGACCACACCTTATCTGTACTTCAATAAAAATTTTCAGACAAATTTTACATAACTGTCCAATTGTCTATTGTTCTTTTCTTAAATTTTAGTAACAGCTTGAAAAAAATTTCAGGTCGCCTTGTTTACTTATATCCTATGCTAAATAATTTTCTTCCTCTCTCTTTGCCTTTTTTATTGACTGGCTAATGTTTAATTATCATATATTTTTCCCTAATAAAGATCTAAAGCTCTCTCCTTATTACTACCCCTTGAAAAATCTTTAAAACATCTCGCTTCGTTTATTTTCTCGTCCTGTCTCTGCGTGATTCCTGGGAAACAGGCATTTCTCTCTCCGCCAACACATAATGGGTTTACCTTTAAAACTTACTGACATGGAAATTCATATAAAAATTTTTCTTAAACATGTTACCCACTTAATAAACAGCTATAGAAAGTTTTAACTCTTATATTCTCAGTCAATTATTAAACTGAAGAGCATAGCCTCGAATTGACTCATAAATTCGCCATTTTCAGAATATCTAAGATTCTTTTTCTCCTCTACCTAGACATTCGGGCAATATTGGGTCCAGATATCACAATTCATGTTAAAATCTAAATTATTTATGGTCACTAATCCCTAATTTTCCCTTTAGATCTATACTCTCATTCACCCCATAACTTCATCTCTCTAGTAAAAAGTTAAGATCAAAGTGTTTTCGGTAACCTTTTGCAATGTATCCATCTAGTCAAAAGTTGTTCTATTATGACAGTTTGATAAATACAAAAACTACTTTAGTCCAAATTAGACAATGAATCCCAATGAATGCCACGTAAATACGTACAGGTTTGGACGTATTTCTGTGATTTCTTATTATTGTTTCTTCTTTCGGAACATTTTTTAAGTCCATTTCTGGTCTAATTCTTTGACTTTGGCCAGGAGGTCTATAAAATAGCCTTATTCCATATATGATTTATTGCACATAAGGATATCTACAACACACAAGATCAACATTCAATGATTAGTCTTAATATCAGTCATTAACATAGAGTGAATATTGTTTTTATCGTAAAGTGCCGCACCACCACCTTTAGGCTGGTGTAAATTAAGTGAATATCCGTCTATTTTTTCATATTCCTGAAAGAATCTCGTATTTACAATTCATTAGATCCCAACTGCTTCAATATATATGAAAAATGATTGTTTTAGATTTCTCCTTATGGTATAATTGATTCAAAGCTCAACGTTCTTTCTGTTTTCAAGGCTAATGAACATTGTGCTAAAGGCATATTAAAATATTTTGAAATATTATATACTTTTATTGCTATAATATTTATTTTCATGCCGTATACAACACGCTATGTTTTATTTACACTCACCATATTGCCAGTATTCATTGCTATTCATCACTTCACTATATAAGGTTTAGCCATCATTTCCTCACCCATTTCCCTAGTTGTTTGATAGAAAATAACCTGAACTGGTACTAGACAAGAGCTCTAGCACCTTAAAGACTTGAGTGGATCTTCTCCCATCTCACTGCAAAACAATGTTCTTTTATCAAGAAATTCTTTCCACATATCCAAAAACTCTAATATCTTTTTGTATAAGTCCTATAATTTCCTCTAACCTCCTTTTTCAGTTGTGACACTTAAGAGGCCTTACCCTTCCTCATTCCGTGAGACCTCGAACAACTAACCTAGCGTAAAACTCCGCAGAAAATCATCGCACCTTCTTCCACTGCGTTATTCCCTCTTCCTCTAGGCAATCAACTGCCTATAAATTTGCTATTAAAATCTCCTCAGACCTTCTATGTCTATATCATTTTGTACCCAAATGACACAATCACATTTGAAATCGACACTTTTGTGCAAAATCTAGTTCTCCTCCCCACTATCGTTTCATATCACGATATCACTTCACTTCTGTGTCCACTGTGGACAATAACATATACTCTCAACTCGTCTCCCTTTTTTTCTCCTATTTTTGAAAAAATCCTATTCCTCAAGCGTATCGTTATACGGAGGAGTTTGTAACTATATAGAATTGTCACTCAGCTCTTTCTTTTAGATTATTTTCCCTAACATTACCATTTGACAATCTTGCACTTCGTCCTCCCTCCTTGGAAGGATGCAGTGCAAATACTGTCACTCGCAGGTCAAAAGGGTCTGGGACTGATTTTCGATGATCCTATATCTTTGTTCCTCCTTTTGAAAAATAATTTTGGCTTCCATTCATCTGCAGACCTATTAACAACTACTTTAGCCTTTCCCTCTCACTCTTCTCTAACTAGGTGAATCATTAGTCTCTCTACCCCTGATCCACTCACTACCTTTCCATCTTACATCCTTATCTTAATACTTTGTTTCGCTAACAATTTTTCCCCTCTTTTCTACAACTCAAGATACTGAACAATTCAAAATATATTAATAATATATATTATAAATATAATATATAGTATATATATATATAATACTACTCTCATATATATTATATATAATATCTATAAAACCCTCTCCCCTTATTATCAATTTTACTATTTATGATTATCTATAATACCTATATAATATAAATATATATAATGATATTATATAAATATTTATCGTTAAAAAATACGCACTCCACCTAGGGTAAATATCGGCAGCAGCGCTAGGAACGAGGAAAGCTCTTACAACCCATGAAACCCCTACGAACGACAGGACGAACACATCGCGAGTGTACTTAGTCACAATACCCCGCCGAGAATTGGCCTCGCAGACCTACCTAGAGGCCGTCCCATGTGTCGATATACTGTCAGGCAAAACATAAACCACAGTAAACTCTCACCTGGGAGAGGTGGGGCAGGTTTATGGCGCGAGGAGCGACTCCAATAAACGTGGAGAGGATAGTGCGTCAAAAACTTGTCAAGAAATTCAGTTGAGCTGCAGATCACCCAATCACCTCCCACGTCGTATATGTGTCGGCACGGGGGGTTACCGGGCACTGCAGTGCGACGGGTGTCGCGTGTAGCAGACGACACAAACATTGCACGTGGTGCGTCCAACATTTTGTACTCAGGACAACCCCCCATAGACAATGATCGCGGCAAGAGACAAGTAGGACTCAGGGTCAGTGACACTCTGCTGTAAGACTCTTGATTTATGCGTCTGCGTGCATTTACAAGAGCGCCCACCAACGGAACAAATATACTGCAGATACAAGCTGGCGAGAGGTACACGGCACCACGAGGTGAGAACATTCAATGCGTCCGACGTCTTAGCGGAAACATAGATACCGGGCCCTTGGAAATCCTGCCATCAGGATCACACCAACCACAACCACGGCAACACCGAAGGGCGCAACTGAGCATCTTGCCCCAAGAACACATCCACATTCCGACACTCGGGTATCTGAGGATTTTGCGGCCAACACAATGGTACTGCATTTACGGGACGAGTCGAGAGTGTCTATTGTAAGCTTCTCGAGAGCCCAGAGTGCGTTGCTATGTATTATACCGACACCAAGCGGCCATGAGGTTCGCTCTCAATTGTCAATTTGCCTGAATGGGTCTATGACCCGTTTGGTGTGGTCGGTTACTGCTCTTGGGACGGCAATCATCTTTTCAGCAGCCTACGGGTTGCAGCTCTTGTGGAGGCGCTTTACATCCAAGGTATATATCACAGACATCCTCGAGACGGCAATATTATCGGTGCCAGAGATTGGCCCCTCTACGATGGTAGACCCTTTTCACTTCCTGAAGCGAATGACAATGCTGATCTATTCTCAAAAGACCTCTCTAACTGTGTGTGATTACTGACTCTATATTAGTGACGTCAATAATAACGATGAGTTGGACGAACAACTGACTGATTAACGTCAGGATAATAGTGACGTCATAATAAGCATTTGTGGGGATATCTGAAACGTCCTGTGATATCCACCTCCTCGCCCCAGCTGACCACCCCTCACGACCACTCCCGGACCTGCGACAGGCACTCCACTTGGTATGGGATCAAATCACTGTCGGGATAGGGGAAGCATTCGAGAGCTCACTACTAGAGAGCGTGTCAGTCCGTTATCGTGACAATAGATGTGGGTTTTCATTATACGGTATTGAGATTAGGACCCAAAAAAATTCGGGCTCGGCCGTCGCCGTACGCTACTCAACACTTGTTGTGTGTGAGCAGCGCCGAACCTGCTGAAACCCTACTGCGAGACCACATTGGCTAGCACCTTGGCTTCACACTAATCAAACTCACCGGTTCCTGGTGACGAATGTCTACCGCGATGCTTATTGTCCACGAATATCCTACATAATTGACTTCAGCATTCTTTAATCTTTCTATCCTTCCTTCACCACTATACCCCTTGATGGTGTTTAATTTTGGACGACGTACTTCTATATAAATATACATTCACCCTTATTAGATATACTTACCTATAATAATATATATATAATTATATATGACAGGTATACACTCATATACAACTATACTAAACAAATAAATTACTTGGAATTTATTGATTTATACCATATTTCAATATTATAAGGGCCAAGCCCGTAGTGGTGTTAACTGACGATAAGTGATGGAAATAACTGATAAGTGTACTTGCGCCTTACAACAGTCTTAGATTTGGAAGAGTCAATATGACCGCTGGATGGTTTAGAAGATAAAAGGATAACTTTTTTTTTAATAAATCTTAGAGAAATCTCCAATTACTTTATCTTGAGGGTAGCTCTTGCCGTCCTCGATAAGTTTCCACAGTCTCTGTTTTTTATCAACAGCATTTCATAAATACGGGCCATTAATATTTAACATCCTCTGCCCCATTGTTATGGGTTCTGTCCCTTGAGTATTTGGTAATTACTGTAATAGAAATTAAGTCAATTTAACATTTACTTTTCATTTTAATTAAGAATAAATGGTTTATCTTAATCTCTCTCTCTCTCTCTTCTTCTTCTCTCTCTCTCTCTCTCATCTCTCTCTCTCTCTCTTCTCTCTGCTCTCTTCTCTCTCTTTCTCGCTCTCCCTCTCTTTCTTTCTTTCTTTCTAAAAGACTATTCTTTCCTTTCCTTTTTTCATTTTCATAACTATATTTTCTTCTTTATAATCTTTTTCACATACCTACTGAACATTCTAAATGCTGCTCTTATCTCCTTCTTTTTACCCTTACTTTTCATCTTGCTGATGAGTATGGCCTAGAGCACGGCCGTATAGTGCAATTGCGTGAGTGCAATCACAATTTTATAAACGTTACTGGTGAGATGTGGTTGTAAAAATATAAGGTGTGATGTGATGTGGTAAGGAAAATACGTAAAATGTGGTTGCTAAACATTGTAACTTCGGGCCAATGTGCCAAATAGTGATCGGGCATACACCCTCCAGCTTCTCTCAAGACATTCATATCTAAATATAAACATTTCTTCCATTTTAATACTTCATTCTTCATAAATAAAGTAGAAAAAGAGTTACCGGTCAATACTCTTGTAAAATTTGTTCACATGTTCACTTACTGAAATGGCATGAACTCTTGTATATTATCAGCATATAAAACAGCGCAAATATTTCCAACAATTCTGCCTTTGGTCTCTTTCTTGATTTTTAACTTCAAATGATCTCTATCTTTCACTTTTGCCATATACTTCTGCAATTGACAAATTCTTATTACCACCATTTATAAGCCATAATTATTTATATAATTAATAGAGAAAGCATATCAATTTAATGTCAAGATTGATAGCTCCTGGTAATAGTTTTCAAAAGAAGCCAGTAGTTAAATTCATGAGTCGAAACAAAAGATTAAGTTCTACATCTATTTACTATAATAACATACCAAGATTGATTACATAGACAAAAAGTAATATTAAAACTACATTTATAAGATTATATCTTATTTAAATTAGTTGTCTGCAGAAAAATTCACACTAAAACCTTTTTGAAAAATGAGTGTTTTTTCTTGTTATTTTGCAGGTTAAGGACATGGTTAAATCTGATAATGAAGCTCCCTGCAAGGTAAAAGATAAAAGCAACCTTGCAAATCCGATAAACCCTAGATGCTGCATCCTTTTCTGAAATTATATATATAATATATAATATATATAATATATTTATATTATATAATAATATATAATAATATATTCATTTATATATTAATAATATATAATTTATTTATTACCTTGATTAAAAAGTTTTTATCATATAGTATATATATTACTATATACTAATAGTTTTATATAATTTTTATTGGTGATATATATACTATATATTCTCATACTTTATATGGTTGGGTACACCTATAACTTGTATTATTAAAGTTTTTATGAAGTATATAATAATAAATATATATATATATTATAATAAAATACATATTATTCGATTTTATACTCTCATTTTTCATATATTAACTTATATATATTATTTTTTTATTTACTTATATTTATTATACTATTATTATCAGAGGTTGGGCTCGTTCCGCAATTTATAGTTCCGCATATTTCACAATTCTCGCCAATTGCGGGACTACCAAAAAAAATTGCGATTTGCGATAGTCCGCCATAATTATTTGAAAAAAGTTGGGGAATTGCAGTTAGCGGAATGCCATACAATCAATTACCGCAATTTAAGGCTCACGCCAAATTCCGCAATTTCGCCAAACTCACGCAACATGCCGAAATTAGAGGACTACAAGCCCTAATTCGGTTGTGAGTTTGGGTTTTCTCTATATCTATTTAAATTTTTCCATAAACCACGTGTACATATTAGGCCATCGTTATATTATGTCTTACGATATAGTACCCCAAAAAATTAATTGCAAAAGAAGAAATAATTCATTTAATTGACATTTTGGTTATAATATAACGTGAGTATATAATAGTCAGTTATAATCCGGGTATTAGGGTAGTATATATAGATTATATATATATATTATAATATAGTATAATATATATATATAATTATACTAGTATATTCTAGGGGTATAATATTGTAATATTAGTATTTTCATCAATTACCTAATTATTATATATAATATAATTTATACTATATATATTTATATTATAATATAATAACTTATACATAAGTAGGTATATATATATAGGTATTAATATATATTAATTTATTAATTATACTATATCCTACTACTACTAACTACAGATATTTTGCTTTGAGAACATCTGGAAGGTGCAGTT
Source organism: Trachelipus rathkii (assembly GCA_015478945.1). Lineage (NCBI taxonomy): Eukaryota > Metazoa > Arthropoda > Malacostraca > Isopoda > Trachelipodidae > Trachelipus > Trachelipus rathkii. The sequence continues at coordinate 12,944 of JABUQX010013249.1, read as the reverse complement.
TCTCAAAACAATCATCATCATACACTTGAAGACTTGAAGGTTAACATTAAGAAAAGTGGCTGTGGATGTCATTAAATGGGTGCAAACCTGCAAGCAGATTGCAGGAAAACACTTTCACCATCTTTTGTAACAGTGAAAATACTCATGTCTCAATTAACACAACACAACCATCTTTTGCTGACTTTTAATGCATATATACAATTGAGGGTTGCGTCCTTTTTGAAACCCCCTCAATTTCCTATGGTTTAATGGTCACACAAACTGTATGTATTACAAACCAAGAATATATCAAAATGAAGCTGAAATATATGTATTTTGACAACTACCATACTATTTTTAATTGAATTGAGAATATGTATTAATGTGCTAGCTTACTAACCATTTGCCTAAATATTTTATTTCTTTTCAAAATTAAATTCTTTGATTAAAATATCATTGGATCTAATATTTAATACATGCATTTTTCCACATATTTACAAATTGTTAATACTAACATAAATCCTTTGGAATAAAATTGCAATGAAATAAAAAATCAATCGTTAATTTATTAAAGATTTCTAATATTTATTATGCAGTATTGATGTATTAGGTTTTTATGATGCAAGATCCTCTCTCATCAATCGTGTTTCATATTGAATGAGACCTATTCATAGTAACCTAAGTTATTAAGGTATATATATGGATGGTTTGGTTCATTATTGAAATGGACATTATTAATTTTATTACTTAACGATAACTATAATCACCATTTAGGTGTAATTATTCTTTGAAGCTGGTAGTATGAAATTAGAACATGATTGGTAAATGCCCCAGGTATGAAAATGAGTGGTGTGGTTGTGAAAATGAGTGGTGTGTGTGCTGGTGTGGAAATTAGAGAGGGAGAGAAGGAGTTGCAATTTGATGAGTGACCTGTGGTAACCTGTGGTTGTAGACTTTGGTGTGTGAGTCCTAGAAATTCAATGGTAAATTTAAGTTTGAAAAGGTCAAGGGTATGTGTGGTTGTGACGTATGATCCAATTGAGGGAAACGTTGAAGGGAGTACGATTTTTTGGGATAATCTGAATGATATTTCTGGATGGGGTGAGTAGGAACTCAGATTGATAGTGTTGGAGGACCTGAATGGTTGGATAGGGTGATCAAAAAGGATTGGTATAACAAATGGTTCCTTTGGGGTTGTGGGAGAAAGTGAGAATGGTAGGAAGGGAATTGATTTCTGTGAAGAGGAGGTATGTGTTGGTAAGTAATACTTTCTTTAAAACACAAAAGTATCATTAAGTATACTAGAGTTGGTGTAGGTAGAGATGGGCTATCGAAGTGAAAAGTATGAATTGATTTTGTGTTTGTGAAGAAGGAGATGTGAAGTATGTGTTTGGATGTTAAATCAGTGAGGGGTTTAGGAATGGATTATCGGATCATTATGTTTGTTCTATGTTTAAAATTAAGTTAGTGGGGCTTGATGGAGAGGAAAGGTGATACGAAAGAAGTAGGTAAAATTAGAGTGAGAAGTTAATGTGAACCAAGACAATAAGATAAGTATGTAAGAAGCGCTCGCTAGTAAATCGTTGAATGTGAACAAGTTGATACTGGACAAATCTGGGGGCAAATATAGGAAGCAATTGTTAGTAGTACAAAGGATGTGTGTGTGGATGTGGCTAAAGTAGGAAGTAAGAATAGTTAACAGTAATTGGTGGAATGAAGAGGTGATAATGTTATCGGTATAAAGTAAAAAAGAGCGTGGTTAAATTGTACTTAAAGCAAATGATGAAGTCTCAAAAGAAAGATGCTTGGAATTATATAAGGAGGAAAAAGAAATACGTTAAAGGTGCATACGTAGGAGAAAAGAAGAGGTAAATGAACAGTTTGGAAAGGAGAATGAATGGGGTCATACAAGGGAATAGGAAGAAGCTCTTCTGAAGGGAAGCGCAAAAGGTTAGGAATGAGAATAAGGGGAATCTTCTTACAATAATGAATAGGGATGGTGCCTTTGTAATGATGAAATGAGTGAGGGAGTGTTGGAAAGAAACACTTCAGAAAATGATGCACAATATTAACGTAATATGAAGAGGGGATAGTGAATGTTGTGTGGGTTTGATGGTGCAAGAAGGAAATAGGTATTTTGGGATTGAGTGTATTAGTAAGGAGGAGGTAATGTTAGGAGTGAGGAAAGTTGAAGTAGTAAATCTGCAGGTATAGATGAAATTACTCGTGAAATGAATCAAGAACGGAGGCGAGATGGTGATTGATTGGATTTGGAGTGTGTAATTAAAGCGTTTATGAAGGGTATAGTTCCAAGGGGATTGGAGGAGAGAGCGGTAATAGACCCTTATATAAGGGAAGGGAGAAAAGGGGAAACTGTAGAAATTATTAGGGAAATAAGTTTATTGAGTGTTGTAGGGAATTGATATGTTGTTATTTTGGTCGAAAGAGTGCGTACGAGTGACTGAAGGACTGATTGGTGGAAAACAAGGTGCGTTCAGGATGATTAGAGGATGTGTGGAATCAAATTTTTACATTGAAACAAATTGATTGAGAAAATGAGGAAGAAAGAAGAATAAATTTATATTTAGGTTTATGGATTTGCAACAGGCGATAATAGGATTAATAGGGAGGTTCTATATGAGGTGTTAGTGATATATGTGTTGGTGGTAGGTTCTCTGAATGGATCAAAAGTATGTATGACAATAGTGGAAAGCGTGTGTAAGAATAAATGGTGATTGGGTTTAGGATTAATAGCGGAGTTAGATAGGGTTGTGTTATGTCTCCTTAGTCATTCAATTTGTATATGGATGGGGTTATGAAAGAATTAGGGTGGGATGGCAGGAAATGGAGTGTTAGAATGATGGAGATGAGTGGAGGGTGCCCTACCTATTTTATATGCAGATGATTTGGTTCTGTGTGGCGAATCTGAAAGAGAGTTTTGAGGGATTAGTAGAGAGATTTGCCAGGGTGTGTAAAGGAGGGGATTGAAAGTTAACGTGGATAAGAGTAAGGTTTTATATGGTTGGAGTGAGGACAGTCCTCAGTGTGAGTTTATGTTAGATGGTGAGCAGCATGGAACAAGTGTCTGAGTTTAATATTTAGGGTTATGTTGGATGAGAAGGAAGGATGATGCAGAGTGTAGTAGGAAGTTGTGAAATTTAAGGAAGGTGGCTGTGTGCAATTAAATCGTTGGTTGTTGATATGGAAAGACTAAGTCTTGAGTGTGCTTAGGTCTTACCATGAGAGGGTATGTTGTTACCTGTGTTATTGTTTATAGTAGTGAGGACTATGGTCTGAATAAGAAGTATAGATCTTAAAGTACAATGTGTTTCAGATGGACAATCTTATGGAGTGCTAGGTGTGAGAAGAATTGATAAAATTGAGGAATGAAACTATTAGAGAGTTTGTGTGGTGTGAAGAAAAGGGGTAAATGAGAGAATAAATGAAGATGTTGAGATGGTTTGGTCATATGGAAAGGATGAATGATAGCCGGTTGGTAAGCGGTGTATAGTGGCGACGTTTGTTGGGAACCGACAGGCTGGGAGACCGGAAAAAAAGTGGATTTGAGTCAGATAAATGGAATTTTAAAGGAGGAGAATGTAAGTTTGGTGAGGCGAGAGAAAGGTGGTATAACAGGAGGAATGGCGGGGGATTGTGATGGGGTATGGTTGTGCCTACCGGCCAGGAGATGAAACCCTTACATTGACGATCTACCATAGTGAGGGTCCATTCGCTGTCCCATGAAGCTTTAGGTGGATTTTCTGACTGTACGAGATCTCACTAACAATGGTACAGAGGGGGGGGAGGTAAGGCTGGGCTTTCTTTTCGACTTTTGTTTGTCCTATTGTTTTTCTTTTCCGATGCTCGTCACGCACCTTACTCCCATTCTTGGGTAAATAGAAGGTAGATAGAGAATATATATACTTCTGCCCCTGGCCCACCTCAATTGGAGGGCCACACTGCTTCCAGGAAGCCGGCCACGCTCTTGGCGTTCCACAGGTCGAGAAGGGAAGATATAGAGAAGTCTGCACGGGGGCGTCGAGAGCGGAGCACCCCAGAAGGCAATCTCTCCATTGTGTCTTGGGAAATGTGACATCTGGTGCAGGTGGGGAGGTAACATTGTCTAGTTTGAATCTATATTATATTGTAAAGAGAGATAAGTTACTTTTACGCTCTTAGGCAAGGTCAATCTGGCTCTTCTGGACAGTGTTCTTCTAATAGGGGAAATTTTGGGGAAGGGGGGAGTTTAGTAAATTGTTTTTGGGTTTTTTTTTGTAGGTACGTGTTAGTTAGTTGTGTATGGATATGAGTAAGCCATGACTTATTGGGGGGAGGAGGGGGACTAATGTAGATGTTCATTATTAGAATTTAGCTGGTGAGTGAGGGGTGGGGATTTTAGTCGTGTCGGGAGGGTTTGGAGAATATTTGGTGACATGGGTGGGTTGGATTTAGGGTTTTCTGGTAGAATTGAGTTCCCCACCATCTTCAGGTGGATGAAGATAGGAAGGATGTAAGTAAGTCTCGTCATGTAAATTGTTGGATGGGTTAGTTTTGGTGCCATCCCAGTGACAATTTTAAGCGTGGTCGCAATCAATACTATAGTCAACGCAATGTCAAAAAACCCGCCTTACTTATAGTAAGCCTATAGTAGAAACCAACGAACGAACAAACATTCATGTGCGAAAGAAAACGTACGTTGGAACATAATCTATTATATTATGTTAATATATATATATATATATATATTATATATATATATATATATATATATATATATATATATATATATATATATATATATATATATATATATTATATATATATATATATTTACTGCCTATATCAAAATGGTTATTTTATTTATTTATTTTACTATATCGTTAAGAAATAATGTGTTTATTAATAATTTTCATTGAGAAAACGTTGCTTTTTAAAAAAGATAAATATTTAAAATTAATAGGCCTCCCAATTACCATATTTTGTAACATTTGTTATGGACGAAAATATTCAATTATATTCGAAGCCAGCTGATTTTTCATGAAACTTATATGAGATGTTTGGAAATGATCTTTGAAAAAAAAAAACATCGTTAAAAAAAAAAAACGTTAAAATGAGCCTGAAAAAGTTATAAAGCTCCAAAATTTCAATTTCAAGTTCATGTTTAAGAATCTTTTTAAAAAAAAAAATAAAAAATTTATAGGTAATTTTATAGCAATCCTTATGTTAAATGAAGTCAAAATAAATTAATTCAATTTTTTACAAATTTAGAGAGTTGTTTTAAATTCCTCAGGTTTATAAAATTTTTTTTTAGATTGTAAACTCCACAAATTATTGTCTTTAATTGTTGACTTTAAAATCCTGGCTTGGCAGGGAATTTAATAAATATTTATGATTCATAACAGGCAACATATTAAATTTTATTTTCTACAATAAAAATTACTAAATTCCCTGCTCTTTAGCCTAAGGTCCACGTTTTTATGAGAATCAAGTCTAGGCATGAAAAAATTGTCACCAAATTTGCTTTAAATAAACTTTAATAAAATTCAAAAACTGCTCTTAAACATAAAATCTCAGTTTTAAATATTTAAACAAAAAAAAAAAAGTTTGAATTTGATGAGATTCAATATATTTTCGCCATTAATAGGACAAGTGCGTCATCTGATCCAATTCTGAAGCTTTTTTAAGCTCGAAAAATATATAGTATAAATTATTAATTAAAATTAATAACTTTAGATTGGGCAAACAAATATATTTGTAAACAAATTATTATATTTTATATCAAATTAAGAAAAAGAATTCGAAAAAAAAAACACCGAAGGAGCTTTTCAAATAAGGGTCCTAATAAAGGCTTTTGTTTACTAAATTATAGTTCAAAAAAATTCCGCATTATGACGGTCATGTGTAAGGCATTTATGAATGGCCGATCCCAGTTTGTTTTGACTATAATATTATAATGAAGCTAAAACTAGGGATGTGATTTAGTAATTTTTTTTTTGAGGTTAGATTTTGACAGTGCAGGGAACCATGGCGGGAGGCATTGTTTATATTTGTTCTGAGGAGTTGTTTATAGGCGTAAGTGGTATTGAGGGTGTGTTTCCTGTCACGAAGTTATGTTGGGCAAGGGTTCAGAGAATGTTTAGTTTACGTTGGAGTGATTGAGGTTTGAATTTGGTCAATGTGTGGGAGAAGAACGTCATGTGTGGTCATAGGTAAGTCCTAATATTTTTTGGGTTTTGTTAGGGGGAGGGGATTGTTGTCCAAGAAAACTATTGGGTGAATTGAGGATTGTGTGGCTGTTCCAGTTGGTTTAGGGAGGGTTGATGAAGATTTGAGGGGGGAGGCAGTCATTCTATTGGATAGTAACCAAGTTTCTAATTGTTGTAAGTATTCTTGGGTGTGAAGAGTGGATATATTTACATCTGAATGTTGGGAAATGAGGCTGATATCATCTGCGCATGTGATAAGCTTGGTGGATTATGGGGTAGGTCTGCTGTGAAAAGATTGAAGAGGAATGGAGAGAGAGAATGCGCCCTGTGGGACAGCCATTTTGTATTTAATGGATGGGTTGAGATTGTTTTTGTGGAGAACTTTGGCAAAACAGTTAGTGAGGAAATTAGAAAGCCATTTTTTGTCGTTATTTTCTAGGGGGGGATTGAAGGATTTTTTGTATAAGAATGTATGTGGGGACAGTGTCAAAGGTTTTGTTGATGTTGATTGCTGTGAGAATGGATCTATGGGATGGGGGATTGGTTGAAGCTATTGATGATGTGTTGGGTGAGAGAGGTAAGGGCTGTAGTGGTGGAGTGGTTGCTTTTAAAGCCATGTTGAAATCTGGGAGGTGAATTGAGAGGGTGAGATTTTGTTTAATATTAACTTCTCCAACAGACTGAGGAGGAGAGAGAGAGATTGGGCCGGTAAGAGGAGGGGAGTTAGGGTCTTTTTTAGGCTTAAGTTTTGGGAGTATGAATGCTTGTTTCCAGATTGAGGGTATATAGTTAAGTTACCAGGATTTGTTGAAGATTTCTGTGATAAGTAAAGCGATGTGCTTTTTCACCAAGGAGTTTTAAATGGAGGTTTGAGATTGAGTCTGGTCCTGTAGCTGGTGAGTTTTTGAGGGCTTTGATAGTTTCTGCTATCCTTTCAGTTGTAAAAGGGGGTGGGGGGGTTGTGGTCTGGGGGGAGTTTTTGAGTTGTTTTTTTTGGTTTTCCTGTTATTGGGTGGGTTAGTTTTTCAAGAAATATTAGGCGTAATGTTTTGTGGCGGTCTCGGTTGCTTGTTTAGAAGAAGGGAGGAGTTATCACGGTAAGGAGGGCATTCGTAGGAGGAGGGAGGTTGTTTGGAGAGTTATTTAGTTTTTGGATGACTTTGCCAGGATTTTCTTTTTATCAATGCTTGAGATTGATTGGATTGTAAGTATTCTGAAAGCCATATTGGTGGTGTTGGTGCGTTATGAGGTTGGGTGAATTGGGGTATTGAGGTTTGATATTGGTCTAACTTTTCGAAGAGAGTTTCTTTGTTTAATTTTCGGAGAGAGTCTTGTTTTAATGAGTTGGCTGATTCAGGGAGAATTTGGGGTTAGAGGATTTTCTGTGGCTTTTGGGTATGTATAAGGTTAGCTGATTTGGTGATAAGTTATTTAATTGGATAAGGGAGGTGTGTAGGGATGTTGTGTATTTGGATTGGTGTTGGGGTTAATGTGGGGGATTTCGATGTTGATCAGTGAATGCTGTTGCCAGTTAGCTAATTTTGTAGTTTGATGTATGTATGATCTTTTTTTTGGGGTTTGATGGGAGGAGGTTAGGGAAATAGGAATGGGGAGGTGGTCTGAGTGTAGGTCGGTTGTGTCCCAAGTTAGTCTGTGATGTAGGTAGGGGGAACAGAATGTGACATCAGGAGAGGTGAGGGATTTGGTTTGCTTGGGGAGGATTCGGATGGGGAGGGTTTTTGGAATTGGGAGGATATTGAGGAATTCTAATTCGTTAGGGATATGGTTGCCGCGGGGGTCAGAGGGGTAGTCTTTATACCAGGCGGAGTGGTGAGCGTTAAAATTACCTCCGAGAATAAGGTTTGGAAATGTGGATAATATGATAGGGGGGTGACGGTTGTTTGGGGGGGATTTGGGTTGGTGGGGTGACGAATTTATAGAGATTGAGATGTTATAAGTGGTCCTGTTCAGGAGTATAGTTAAGAGGATTGGGATTTATTAATGTGTCGAGAAATAGGGTGGAGGTGTTGGGGGCTGTGTTGTGGTAAGGGATGTGGTTGGGAATCAATGTTAAGAAGGAGTGTTGAGAGGGGAGAAAATGGAGTCGTAACCATAGAACGGGGGGGTGTGTTGGGAGAGGGGGGCTTCTTGTAGGATAGCTATATGAATGTTGTGTTTTTTGAGGAAATGATTGAGTTCTATGGATTTATTTGTTAGACCATTAATGTTAAATTGTAGTATATTGAGAGATTGGGTATTAGTTTTGGAGGAGGGGTTTTGATAATAGGGGGGGGTTACAAATTGCACAGATGTAGCCTGTGTTATTTCTGGGGAGGGTTCGAAATGGGGAGCAAGTCAGGTGTACCCAGTTGCGGCATCTTTCGCATTTGATACTGTTTAGTCCAACGTGTTGTTGGCAGATAGGGCAATTATATCTAGGGGGTCCCGGATTTCTCTCGACATCTCCCGCCCGAAGGAGGAGTAGTCGCTTTATTAGGAAATGAAGTGGAAGAAGAGAAGACTTAAGACAATAGATGAAGTGAGTGGAGTGAAAGGACAAATAGTAAATAAAGCAGAAATAAACGACCTGTGTACCCGGCGTCATCTTGCGCTCCTATCGGCAATGACCCGCCTGGGGAAGGGAATGAACATTGATTGATCTTTGCTGCCTTATCCCCGGGGCAGGAAGTTTCATCCTCTTTGGCAGGAGTCCTAATCCGAGGACGAGAACATTTCGGTATACACGAAGATGAGGGTCAATATACGATACAAATATAATTATAATATAATATAATATAAAAAATATATAAAAAATATATACTACAAAATAATAAACATATCCACATACCACCCCAATAATAAAATAATAATAACAACAATAATATAATCTATAAATAACGTACCTAAATTACCTATATATCTATAAATACCCCCAACTAGCCTTAACTCCCTACCTACTAAGTAATAATTCCATCACCTATAATATTACTTCTTCATCTTCTTCATCTTCACCCTTCCACAACCCATTTTACCCCAAAGATTGGGAAAGTAGCGTGGCGTATTAAAATGCATTGGAAAAGAAAAGCAGTAGGAGCCACCTAGGACAAAAGTCCAGAAAAAGAAAGACCCAGCTTACCACCCACTCTGTAACACGATATAAAAAAATCAGTTAGACCTCAAACGATCCCGCAATCAGAACCACCCCAACAACCTAGAGCTCACGAAGGACCGCAGAGCGGGTCCTCCACTATTGATAAACTCAGTCCAACGCTGTAGAGGTTCATCCCTCGGCCCAGGTGGTCCCCACAAACCATACCCCCCAACTAACTATTCACCCCGCCATTCTGTCATACCCTATCATACCTCCTCTTCTCGCCTTGCTCCAAAACTCAACATTTCTTCTCCTTTACACATTCTTATACTGACTCAATCCACTTTTTCATTCGATACTCCCAGAGCCGGTCGATTCCCAACCACTCACCACTATACATCCGCTAAAACCAACGACCTATTCATTCACTTTCCACCATCGACCCAACCATCTCCAACCATCTACCAATAATTCTCTCGTTTACCCTTAATCTTATAACACAACAACAACCTCTAATACGTTCAGATTCCTCATTTAATCAGCTTCTCCCACCTAAGCACGCCCTAGATTGTCCATTCTGAACACATTGAACTTTTAGATCTATACTTCTTATTCCGACCATAGTCTCACAATAACACCAATAACACAGGTAACAACATACCCTCATTGCAATACCCTAGCGCACTCAAGACTATAGTCCCTTTACAATCCACCAACTATTAATTGCAACCAGCCACCTTCCTGCCTCACAGGGTGAAAAAAAAAACGTTTTTTTAATTTTTTTCTTCTTTTTTTATTGAATTTTTTTTTTTTTCTAAAACAATTTTTTTTTTTTTTTTTTTTTTTCTCTTTATTTTATTTTTATCTTAAAATTTGCCTTTTAATTATATATACAGATGTTTTACATTATTACGGTAGTACAATAACCCTTTACACCCTAAATATTGACTAGTTTAATACGGAATTATATACTACAGCGTATATATATATATATTATATATAATATACTCCAATATAGATAATACTTATACTACATATATAACCTATACCTAAACATAATCTAATATACAAAATAAATATAATATATACAGTAAATACAATAATAATAAAATATAATAAATAAAATAATAATAAATATATATAATAATTAAAATATATATTATATGAATAAAAAAAGTCCTATCGTAGGGGTAACCAAAATTATTACTACCCATCTATGTTAAACTGAAGACGAAGTCCACTGAGTCTTCTTGTACTTTGTTACGTAAATGAAAATATACTCTTTGTTTATTAGCTACCACTGTAGCTATCTATTCTAGGGAATTATATACTACTTTAAAAGCATGGGAGGGAATATACACTACTGTGATAACCCAGGCAACCCTCCCCGGGCCCAGACAGTGAAACCCTGTGTTCTCTGCGTTGTTTCTATTCCCTGTTCCACCTTTGTTCCTCCTACAGAGGAATTCACTCTATTCCCTATTGCGCCAAATACTATCATCCCCTATCTCTGGAAAGAGAGAAACAAGAATTAGCAATATGAATAAAACAGATAAAGGGTGCTCTTATACATAGCTTTAAACATCCTTATGCATGCAGTCTGTACCGAAAAAAGTTCTTCAAACAAACAAATGCATTGAGAGAAAAGAAGCAAAAGCCCAGACAACATGCTGAAAAAAGACAAAAACACAAAAAACTCTCAATTCTAATATAACCTTTCTCTCTGTCATCCCTTTAATTTCACCTATCCACATATTCTTTTAATGCTCCATCACCTCCTACCTCTATCATTTGGAATAAAACAACATCAAGCCAAACTGCTCCTTCCGCCTGCTTACCCACACTACTTTCTTTATATCACCATTTTCCACATGTTCCTTCATCCACATAATATCCACTCTCAAAGATTTGCTAATAACTGGTGTTGCAGAATAAACCGCATTCTTAAGAGTTTTACTGTCTGTATACATTACCACTTTCAACCTCACTCCACCAAATATTTCTTTCCAACAGTTCACCACGTGTATTCCCTCTTGTGCACCGTCAACCAAAGCCATCGCCTCAGCCTCAATAGTAGACCTTGCCACTCTCTGTATACACTTCGACTTCCACACAATAGGACACCTATTTCCCCTATCATCCTTTATCGACACCAGATAACCCCCCTGAGGATGTACTCTCCCTTCCATTCCATAAGACGCATCAGTAAACACCTCCACCTCAATATTTCTTCCTAATTTAGCCAACCATATTCCCATGTTTTCACTTTTCATTCTTCTTGCAGTTCCAATCAATTTTCTCATTTCTTCCACTTTACCACCTTTAAAATACCTACTCCTCTCACTCACCGCAAAACAGAGATCAGGTCTCGTCTCCCACCATTAAACCCCAATATCACTCTAGGAACCTACCAAAGATCTATACACAGTCCAATTCAATTACTCATTCCCATGCTCATATTACCATAATACTCCGACTATCAGGATACTATATTCCATTCCATATACTTCTCCTAGTTCCAACCACAACACCATTTACATCGCACATGTAATTATACTACTCCTATGTAATTGAAACCTCTTTTCTCTTCACACATTCATTTCAAAGCTTATTCTTTGTCTCAAAGTAAGTCTACATTCAAGAAGAAATCTTTCAGATAACAAACCAAAAAAATAAATCATACACAATTGTAGTACAACATTAGATTGATTTTAGAGGTATAAAAACCACATAAACCAAAAAAACACAGTTCTTAACCTGCTACAACCGAACACACCAATAAACCATAACTAACCTATAAAATAACAAGCGCTAACCTGTCAAATACCACGCCACCTAGCAGCAATCCTTTAAAACCACTACACGAGTTATATAACTTTCAATTCCCAAAACATGACTTCTTCATACCTTCGCTTCTGTTGGAGGATACAACAATATCCTTCTTTTGTCTCTATATCCCCTATGTAACATTATCGCCGATACTATTATGTCATCAGATTGACATATCCCACCCTTCACGCTTTATATATAACTGAGAAACATACCTATAACACCGCCAGAACCACGCTAGGTGATATCACATGTCCACCAAGATTCACCTTACCCATTTCTCAAAAACAATGACCAACCAAAATCTTGCTTTACTATTATACCTATTCACTAACCTACACATCATTTCTTTATTACCAACATCTTCATCCAGAAAATTTTCTTAGAAAAAAAATCACATCTTTTACCCTCCTATACACGTCCTTCACACCCCAGTTATCGATTTCCTTAAGTTTTGCCTGTAAAACCCTCTCATCTTCACAATCGCCTATCCAGACCTCCTCCTGTTCCTCTATACACTCTACACTCAAATAAGTTAACTCACATCCTTATACTTGTCCACATTTGGAATGATTCAAAGCTCAAATACCTCCATATTTTTACTCTAAGATAGCACATTACCCGCTCTCAAAACTCCTTTACAGTTTCCAAATCTCCCTCTGTATTCTCAATTATCTCAGAGCACTAATAAAAAAAAAAACTGTACCTATATATTAAACCTACCTTAACACGTAATCACTCTCTCTCCTCCGAACTTCTTCTGCTCCTCCTACTTCCGTATACCTGTTTCACTCTCCTACGCTACATGCTCCACAGCGAGCTCTCCAGACTCTCTCTCC